>JARQZK010000737.1:587500-667500 GCA_030704885.1 Cynegetis impunctata
TTGTTGTTGCCTGTGAACTATTTCTAATCTCTTGATAATTATTAGCAATAGCAGGCTTGTTGAATCTTAAAAAACTCGATTTTATTGAAAAGTTGACGTTTCGCCACGACATTCGTGCTTTATCAAAACTTTTGAAAAAATTGAAAATTTTCAATTTTTTCATATATATATATATATATATATATATATATATATATATATATGTATATATAATCTACTGTATTTTAAAGAATATAAAAAACAATACAAAACAATAAAATTTATTGAAACTTCTGAATCTAATAGGTATTTTAGCTAGTCAGTTATCTCATAAACAAATTCTTGATTTTCGAATTGTTGGTTATATGAGACCCAATAAATAGAAATCTGCACCTACACACATTATAACGGCGAATCACACCAACTCATGAACCAAAGAGAGATTCGATCTAATCAGTGTTGATTACCCGAGGGGATATTTCCTCAATTTCTTTTAGTTCCCTCGTTAGAACAATATTATGATCTGTTAACACCGGAGCATTATAAACGAACTATTAAAATAATCATCAACCGCTGTATGGAGTGAAAAGAAAATTTCCGAGCAAGCTCCAGGTTCCACCACAATTTTCAGCTACTCCGATTCATGCGGTTGATACTTTGGATGTTACCCATTAGTGGCTCTGCTAGTTTTACATATCTTACTTCTACTCTCGAGAGCGTTTTTGAGGAAAATGAAGATATTTGACCTCGAGTAAGAAACGCTGATGACGTCTGATGAGATAGGTTGCAACGAAAGTTTCCATTATTCACCGTTATAGAATGCTGGTTTTGGTCTGTATTTCAATTTTAAGCTACTTTCAAAGACCAAAAACCTAAAAAAAATTCTAAACTTTAAAAAGAGTCTGAATATTGTTCATAATGGCGAAATTTAGGTCTAATTGAAACTACTATCGAAATTGAAACTTCATCTCTATATTCTAATAAAAATATTTACTTCTTTTTGTAGGTGCAAGTCATTTTCCAACATTATGTTATAAGTAACCTAGATGAATATTTTCCAAGAAGTTCCGAATTTATGCCGGAGAGGTGGTTATGTAGACAACAAAACTTAACAAGGCATAGTTTTGCATCTCTGCCATTTGGATTCGGAAGAAGAATGTGTTTGGGGAAACGACTTGCAGATTTGGAGATGCAAATTCTAATATCTAAGGTTGAAATGAACATATATGAATTTTAAATTTTCATTGCTATATTTTATATGTTGAATTTCCTGCACTTATCGGGCAGTTCTTTGTATTCGAAAAAAACACAAAGTCACTAAGCCAAGTAATGGTGGATACACTTTTTGATAGGTCTTGATAAGATTGTTTTAATGGAGTGTACACTTAATGGTCCAACCCTTCCCTAAAGCGGGAGAACCCTAAAAGGGCTAAATTTTTCGTTCGATTTTTCCTTGACTAAGGGTACGAACATAACAAGTAAGTTGCGGTGGAGGCATAGGTAGCGGTCGCGATCGATGTCGAAATCTATGTAAAACAAACACATTGAGTTGAATTGGAGCGAACAGAGCAAGTAAGTCGCAGTGGAGGTTTAGCGTGATGCCATCCAGGAGGTTTACATCGATGCTTTTGAAAATAAAATCAGTTTGTTTTAGATGGATGCTTACCGCGCGGTCTACAAGGATGCTTCGCTGTGATTGGTGCGTTCAAGGCAGTATTGTTATCACCCTCAACAGCAGCTCGCATAGAAGACGTGTAGTGTCTGACATTTCGTGCGTAAATTGGCAACACTAGCTCGACTAAGCATCGCTGGTAACCTCCTTGCTGTGTGCGGTCGATATCGACCGCGACTTTACGAGTGGCATCTACCGCGACCTACACCCCCACCGCAACTTACTTGTTCTGTTCGTACCCTTAGTCTAAATACACTAGGATGATTCCACTCTTGGTGGTCTGAACCTTCCAGGGACAGAAAACCACTCGAAAGGGTCAATTTTTCTATGTTGTTCGTTTTGTTTTTAGAATTTGACTAAATGCACTAGAATAATGACCACACTTAGTGGCAACAGAGCTCTCCAAATCTGTGGCGCATGATTTTCGAATATTACGTAACCTCAAAAGTGAATCACATCCATTATTTTCTCAATTGATCCATACCGAAAATTGCTTCTAATTTGTACGTTAATTGGAATTAGTTAACTGTCATGTGAAAAAGCCAGTTAACAAATTCTGAGTCACTTAATCACTTACGTGATTAAGGGCGAATCGAAAATAGTATATTATTCAACGAGCACAAAATGATTGCTATTTTTCACAAGGGTGAAGTTTGCGCAATTCACCCGAGTGAAAAATTGTAATTTTGTGCGAGTAGTATACTATACTTTGTCCACGACTTCCTCGAAATAATTAGTAATAATCTGCATTTTCAACAATAAAAATAGTTATCAAAAGCATTGACATAACATTTTCTGTGTTCACTGAAAACTGCATACTCACGTAAACGTCAACTATTTCACTTGACATCGATTCCATTCCTTTCTTTCACTCTGATAAAAATGCAATAGATAATTTTGCATTCATTTATTTGTATTAATAGGCATTGCATTTATAGATAAAAATGTTTTAAAATCTAACAATAATAAAATCATAACAATGTACTTAAATGATGTTCTCTAGTTTAGATATACGTCCTAAGTGTGACGTCATGCAGTGAATAATGAACCATTGTTCACTAGTGAATAACAGGTAGTGTTATACTTTAGGAAGCACATGTATAATGAATGTTTTATAGTACAGTCGTGGACAAATGCTTTTTATAGCATTACTTTAAGAATCTCATATATCATCCCTCTTTTATAGTTGAATAACCTTGTTCTTCGGAGTAATGTTATTGACATATTTTCTTTAATTCAATGTTTGTTTCTTCTAAAACATGAATTAATTCATATAGACAAAATCCCTTATTTATATGAAGAAACCTATTATTGATTCCTTTTATATATAACTTCATAATTATGCAACGCACACAAAGTACGAATTAAGAATTGCTGCAGATGTATACTATAATGTTTCCAGATAGTTTTTGAAGTCTTTGTTTTTGAATTAGTGTATCAGTTTCATATCATAGTGTAGCTATACATTTCAATAATTTTCAGGTAGTAGCAAACTATAAGATTGAGTATAACTATCCTGAACTGGATTATCATATCCATCCGATGTACACACCAAATGGACCACTAAAATTCAAATTTGAGAGGAGAAAATCATCATTAAAACTTTCTTCATATAAGAAATCATCCACAAAGTCATCATCAAGCTCGAAATTATGATATCAACTAGCTGAACTTAATTGAAAGAATAACCAAACTG
Organism: Cynegetis impunctata; assembly: GCA_030704885.1. Classification (NCBI taxonomy): domain Eukaryota; kingdom Metazoa; phylum Arthropoda; class Insecta; order Coleoptera; family Coccinellidae; genus Cynegetis; species Cynegetis impunctata. Next base: position 590,848 of record JARQZK010000737.1, read on the forward strand.
GGGAATTGGTGAATGTTTTCAACAAATGTATGTTTTCTTCATTTCGCGCTTACATTCAGGGTAGTTCGAAATAGGAGAATTCAACAAAAAAATTTTGATAAAATAAAAATTCATTGTGAAAATACTAGACGCAATTCAACTTCTTAATTTTATAGATATTTAGTTGTACCCATGTGATAATAAAATGAATTATTGTATAATTATTTTCTTTCATGTAAATACTTCTTATATCCCTATTTTCATGAACATTGATTACACTCGAGATTCGAATATGAAATTGAATCTACAGGAAAACACATTTGAGAACTGGGATCAATACTTAATCCAATATAGAGTAAAATACTTGCTATCTTTGTCTTGGTAGGCATTGATCTAACAAATGAATCAGGGTAAGATGTACTTAAAGAAACAGTACGAAAATGGAGGAAAAGGTCAAAAGCCGATAGAAATTGAAACATGTTAATTCATGAAAATAAGTATAATATAGTTAACAAATCCAAACTTATCGATCCCTACATATATATATATATATATATATATATATATATATATATATATATATATATATATATATATATATATATATATATATACATATTTATCAATACATTTTTCTAATTTCGTCCAATTCCTGTAAGGATCAATAATTTCTCCATTTTGTTCTTGAATTACTGAATTCAATATTTCGTTCTACAATTATTAATTCATCTACTTTGTACGTGGAATAATGATATCTATAATTTATTCAACAATTAATAGTTTCTAGATTTTTCTCGAGAATTTATAATTTTTTTATTTTGTCCGAGAATTTCTCTATTTTGACCGAGAATTTCTCTATTTTTTCGAGAATAACTACTTTGTTTCTCTATTTCTTTTCAGAATTAAAAATTTCTTCATTTTATTCGAGAATTAATATTTTCTTTGCTTTGTTGTTGAAGCTACCGGGCAAAGTATTTGATAACTGGAATCAATACTATTTAGTGTAGAGTAAAATCCTAGTTATATTTTTCTTGTATACATTAATCCAACAAATAAATCAGGGTAAGATGTACTTAAAGAAAAAGTTCGAAAATGGTGGAAGAGCTCAAAAGCAATTAAATTGGTGCAAATAAGTATAATAGAGTTAACATATCCAAACTAAATGGTCCAAGTGACTTTTATCTATCTTGGTTGTGACCAAAGTTCTCTAGAATAATCTACAATTCTCAATAATAAGAATGCTGGTACGTCTCTAGCATCTTCATGGTTCTATAATTCAGAAAGGGAAGTCTATGCGATTCTATAAACCTTAGCTTTATTTCTTACTTGTATGTTATATTTTGTGCTTCTTGTTCATTATCTAGATTCTATTCGATCTGAATTTCTTATTGAAACAGAATCACCTTATTTCTTAAAGGCATAAACTTAAGGTCAAATAATTATAATTAATCATCATAACAAGACTTCAGTTTAGGGAATAAACCTTTGGTATCCAACTACATCAGAGCACTTTTTTATTTAACTCGAGAATTAATAATTCCTCCATTTTGTTCGAGAATTAATAGGTTCTCTATTTCGTTCGGAAATTGAAAATGCCTTCATTTAATTTGAGAATCAAAAACTTCTTTATTTTGTTAGAGGATTAATAATTTAACCTATACCAATTGAACTGAAACCACCATTTCAATAATTCGTTGTAGAATTTTCAATTTATCTGCTTTGTTGGAGGAATAATAAGTCCTATATATTGAACTAGAATTAATGATAACTTGAGAATTAATAATTTCTGTATTTTGTTCGAGAATTAATAGGTCTCTATTTAGTTCTAAAATTAAAAATGCCTTCATTTAATTTGAGAATCAAAAACTTCTTTATTTTGTTAGAGGATTAATAATTTAACCTATACCAATTGAACTGAAACCACCATTTCAATAATTCGTTGTAGAATTTTCAATTTATCTGCTTTGTTGGAGGAATAATAAGTCCTCTATATTGAACTAGAATTAATGATAACTTGAGAATTAATAATTTCTGTATTTTGTTCGAGAATTAATAGGTCTCTATTTAGTTCTAAAATTAAAAATGCCTTCATTTAATTTGAGAATCAAAAACTTCTTTATTTTGTTAGAGGATTAATAATTTAACCTATACCAATTGAACTGAAACCACCATTTCAATAATTCGTTGTAGAATTTTCAATTTATCTGCTTTGTTGGAGGAATAATAAGTCCTCTATATTGAACTAGAATTAATGATAACTTGAGAATTAATAATTTCTGTATTTTGTCCGAGAATTAATAGGTTCTCTATTTAGTTCTAAAATTAAAAATGCCTTCATTTAATTTGAGAATTAAAAACTTCTTCATTTTATTAGAGGATTAATAATTTAACCTATACCAATTGAACTGAAACCACCATTTCAATAATTCGTTGTAGAATTTTTAATCAATCTACTTTGTTGGAGGAATTACAAGTTCTCTATTTTAAAGTAGAATTAGTAATAACTTGAGAATTGATAATTCCTCTATTTTGTTCGAGAATTGACAGGTTCTCTATTTCGTTCAAAAATTAAAAATGCTTTCATTCAATGCGAGAATTAGTAACTTCTTTATTTTGTTAGAAGATTAATAATTTAATCTATACCAATTGAACTGAAACCACTATTTCAATAAATTGTTGTAGAATTTTTAATTAATCTATTTTGTTGGATAATAATAAGTTCTCTATTTTAAACTAGAATTTATAATAACTCGAGAATTAATAATTCCTCTATTTCGTTCGAGAATTAAAAATGTCTTCATTTAATTCGAGAACTAATAGCTTCTTTGTTTTCTTAGAGGATTAATAATTTAACCTATCAATTGAACTGAAACCACCATTTCAATAATTCGTTGTAAAATTTTCAATTTATCTTCTTTGTTGGAATTTTGAGGAATAATAAGTTTTCTATTTTAAACTAGAATTAATAATAACTCGATAATTAATATTTTTTCTATTTCGTTCGAGAAATAAAAATGCCTTCATTTAATTCGAGAATTAATAACTTCTCTATTTTATTAGAGGATTAATAATTCAACCTATACCAATTGAACTGAAACCATCATTGCAATAATGTTTGAACTTTCGAACCTGGTAGCTCACTTTATTTGCGAACTAAAATTTTTTATAAAACTGACACAATAAACCATAAAAACGAATATTAAAGAAAAAACCGGCGTAGTTACCGATTATATTGAAATGAATATGCAGAATTTCACAGTGCTCAACGAAATGAAAGGATTAGGCTGGTACACATTGTTATGATAGAGCATTAAATTCCGGACTATGTAATCCTCAGACTCTTTCTCCGAACTATATGTCACGGTTTCTTGTACACACGACTAATTGATCGGATATACAAGCTGAACTCCTCATTGTTTTCATTCCTCGTATGAAATTAGTGAAAGGAACGTTCATATGATGAACCTCCTATGAAACAACTGCTACATTTTTATTAATAGCTATTGAGATTAAATCACCGTTTCCGGCTGATAGCGGAAGCTTCTTCCGCTGAAAATTGTCAATATGGTATGTGAGAAAAGAGGAAATTCTAATAGAATTCCAGATTTACGTTCCATACAACAAATAATATCCTGATGTTTTTATTAGAATTAGTTCGACTAGTCTCAAAATGTAATATATATATATATATATATCACTAAACGATTCACTTGAGTTTTCCCCTGTTTGATATATTCAAACCGAAATGAATTTCAAGAAATTTTAAATTAAAAAGTTCTACTTACTAATATACTTACATATTAATAACCTGTTCTTAATATATTATATTCTTAGGTCGTTATCTCTAAAAACTCTACCAGAATTTCCTGGAAAAGGACGAATATTTTCGCTCTGTTCTAAACTAAACTGTTATAGCACTGTATATTTTTTGACTATTTTGTGATTATAAACATCTTTACATCAAAATTTGTGTTGTTCATCATATTAAATTTCCACGTATTGATAGATCCCATCAACTATATTATATATATATATATATATATATATATATATATATATATATATATATATATATATATATATATATATATTTGTTAAACAGTAAGGGTTCATTGACTCAGGAGTGGGGTAGTAGAACTCTTTTATTTATGTCAAGCTTTCGCATTAATTTAATGCATCATCAGGGCTTCTGCATCACTTAAAGTCATGTTAAATTTATAAATACATAGCAAGACAAAAACATTACTATATATATATATATATATATATATATATATATATATATATATTATATATATATATATATATATATAATTATTTATTATACAATGATTATAATTCGAATTGTTGTTGCCTGTGAACTATTTCTAATCTCTTGATAATTATTAGCAATAACAGGCTTGTTGAATCTCAAAAAACTCGATTTTATTAAAAAGTTGACTTTTCGCCACGACATTCGTGTCTTTATCAAAACTTTTGATAAAGCCACGAATGTCGTGGCGACAATTCAACTATTTAATAAAATCGAGTTTTTTGAGATTCGACAAGCCTGTTATTGCTAATAATCATCAAGAGATATTATATATATATATATATATATATATATATATATATATATATATATATATATATATATATATATATATATATATGCATATATATATATATATATATATATATATATATATATATATATATATATATGCATATATATATATATATATATATATATATATATATATATATATATTATTATGCATATTTACGAAGAAATTTGGTAATTCAGTGGATAAATTTTGTGCATATCGGGTAGGTCTGAGAATCGGCCAACATCTATTTTTCATCCCCCTAAATTTTAAGGGTGTTCCACCCCTCAATTTAAATTTTTTATTTTTCAGACAAAATTTTCTGTTCAATTTTTTATGATACAGCTTTCGAAAATACATACAACTCTACATTTTCACCCCTCTAAGATCAACCCCTATTTTTTATTTGTTAAATTCCTCCGAAATGGCTCGACCGATTCTCATGAAATTTTGTGTGCATATCAGTTAGGTATGAGAATCGTACAAAATCTATTTTCATCCCCCTAAATGTTGAGGGTGGTGCACTCCTCAATTTAAATTCCTTATTTTTCGAACAAAATTTTTATTGCTATTTTTTTAATGATACAGCATTCAAAAATACATGAAACCCTAAATTTTCACTCCTTTATGATCAATCCCTATTATCATTTGTTGATTATAAACTCTTATTTTGTTGGCAAGATTTTTCTTTTCATTTTGTCATGACTTAGAATAAAAATTCCATCGCAATTTTCATTTTTTTAAATTTTATCCACAGATCCACAATAGAGTTGCAAGATGGCAATCGAAAATAACAATAGTCGGTCTGAGAATAGGTAGTAATATATTTTTCATACCCCTAAGTGATTGGGGTGGTCCACCCCAAACATTTTGATACATTTTTTGGACAAAATTTGTTATTTTTTTATGATGTTGCATTAAAAAATACATACAACTCTAAATTTTCATTCTTCTATCAACAACCCATATTTTTTAATAGCCATTTTAATAATTCAAACAACATTTGCCGGGTCAGATAGATTGATAGATATATTGTTAAATAGATAGATAGATAGAAAGATAGATAACTATCTAGATAGATAGACAGATAGTTAGATAGATAGAGATAAATTGGCAGATAGATGAATAGATAGAAAGATAAAAATAATTTATATGGCAGAAAAACGTTTGCCGGGTCGGATAGATTGATAGATATCTAGATAGATAGATAGAATGATAGATACATAATTAGACAGATAGAAAGATAGATAACTATCTAGATAGATAGTTAGATAGATAGAGTTACTTCGGCAGATAGATGAATAGATAGAAGGATAGATAGATAAAAATAATTTATATGGCAGAACAACGTTTGCTGGGTCAGCTAGTATATATATATATATATATATATATATATATATATATATAGATATATATATATATATATAAATATACATATATATATAATATATATATATCTTATATATATATATATATATAGGTTATAATATATATATATATATATATATATACATATTATATATTATACATATATATATATATATATATATATATATATATATATATATATATATATATATATATATATATATGTATCATATTGGATACAATATTTTACTGTGGGGTAACTCTATAGATGTAAATAGAGTCTTTTTGGCACAAAAATGTGTTCTGCGCTTAATGTTCAACCTAAAGCCGACGGATTCTTGTAAACCGATATTTGTAAGTAGGCGTATTCTGACTGTTTCTTGTATTTATATATATATATATATAAATGTTTAATATATGTGAAAGAGAATGAACACATATTCATTAAACTTTCTGATTATCATCATTATGATAGTAGAAATGAGGGAGTTTTATGCATACCGAAGCACAGATTATCAAGTATGAATCATCGCCATCGTATCAGGGCATTAGACTTTTTAACCATCTGCCACCAACGGTAAGGGCACTTACATTATATGCATTTAAAAAATATATCAAAAATTTCCTAATACTAGAAGCCTTTTACGGTGTCGGTAATTATTTGAATACCAGAATTGAGACTTCTTAATTGTTGTTGATTCGATATTTGAATTTTTGTTTTTATTTTTATAAAGTTGTAATTTAGGGACTTTTTTTTACCAATCCAATATTATTTGTAAGTACCTATGCATATTTATTGTTATTGTTATCTTCTGTAGGTATGCATATTTATTTAATTAAATTTCCGGATTATTCATTCCGATCCTCATTAGTAGATTATTTGTAAAGATCAAAATCTCCCTATCAAAATCATATATAATCTATAAATAATCAATACCAATTCTCTTGAATACTTCTATATTTCATAGACAAAATATAACATAGTTTTTAATTAAAATTTGTTTTAAAGACTAGCTTCCATTCCTGAAGTGTAACGTGCGATAAAGAACTCCAATAACAACAGATTTTCATGAACTGGAATATCAGCAAGCTACAGATAAGTATTTCATTTCTCAAATATGAGGAACAGAATCATCTTGGAAATTTCCATATTAAAACATTAGAACACATGAGTTCTGCTTCATTTTCAACTATTTCAATCACTCTTGGATTGACATTTCTAGAGACACACTTGATTTGTCCTGCAGTGCAAAAGGAAAAATCATCCTAAAGGAGAAATAAAGTAATTTGATGATCATTTCATAAAAAAATACTTATTGGGTGAAATATAAACACTAATTATGTTTCTAATGCATATTTCCAATAAAAATCTGTAATGTAAATGTAATTAAAAATAAATTACAAAATTTGGAATTATAATCCGCAGAATCAACATGGGCGTGTACCGATTTGGTCTCATGGTCAGGTAAACCTCCGTCTGGGTTTCAGAGTCATGGGTCGATACTCCTCCAGCCCAGATTGGTAGTCGAATTTAATTTTTCAATTAGAACAGTCATGGTAAGTTAATTCAAATATGTTGGTACTCTTCGAAATAAAATCGCATACAAATGATTATATAAATCTTCAGTCAAAATAAAAAATCTGTTGAGTGCAGATAAGTTAAATTATAACAGCATGTCAGAATGTGTATGCATGCATTGACTATTTTAACAACTAGAAGAGGTTGGTATAAAATCAAAAAAACCTAATTTTACATAGAATCTAGGATGAAGAATTATTGGAAATATTAGGCAGATATATATATATATATATATATATATATATATATATATATATATATATATATATATATATATATATATATATATATATATATATATATATATATATATATATATATATATATATATATATAATAGAAGGTTATTTCTCAATTATTGAGAATATTAGAAAACCAATTAACACAACAATATTGAGAAAAATATCAAAAACTTAAAGTTAAATTACAAAATAACAAATTGCACAAATAAAACATGCTGATTAAACGCTGATCTCAAATTACTCATAGATCTGCAATATACAAAAATTATAATCCATATCATATGGCTCACAATTTAAAATCAATCTAAATAAACTTTTTCTGAATGCTTTAAAGTTATTCAATTAAAAATTATTTGGCAGCGAATTGAAGAGTTTCAGGGACATAATAGAAGGTGTTTTTTTTCAATATAGAAGAAGAATAAGTAGAATGAATTTTGGAAGTATATTCCATTGTCCTACGGGTATATATATATATATATATATATATATATATATATATATATATATATATATATATATATATATATATATATATATCTATATATATATATATATATATATATATATATATATATATATGTATATATAAATATATATATATATATATATATGTATATATATATATATATATATATATATATAGGGTTGGTATAGTATGGAACCAAGTAAATATCTTTTGAACGAAAAGGACAATATTTATGAAATTCTGCAGGTATGTGCAATAGCACAAAATGCATCAGATATGATTTCTTGTAGATAATATACTTTCGGTTGAACCGGAAGTACCCTCAACTTTTTTAATTTATATGGGACCTCCTGTATATCTTTACAGATGTTGAAAGAGCTTAGGATTTCGAATTCGTACATACTGGATTTAGTGTAAAAAATATGTATACACGATGAATTATCGCACGTTTCAACTTCTTCTGAGTTTTTTACATTACCTTTAAAAAACATTCAGATAAACAAATGGATGTTATGTGTATGCATATGTAGTAGGTAAGTAATAAACATCAGATGCATTTTGCGCCATTGCACTTACCTGTATGTATGTATGTATATATATATATATATATATATATATATATATATATATATATATATATATATATATATATATATATATATATATATATATATATATATTTATATGTATATATTTATATTTATATATATATATATATATATATTATATATATATATATATATATATTTATATGTATATATTTATATTTATATATATTTAAATATATATATATATATATATATATATATATATATATATATATATATTCATAGCTTCATATCGAACTAGTTAGTGGTTCGAACCCCGGGATCAATGGCACACCATGAGGTTTTCTCAGAGGTTTGCTTATGACGAAGGAAAGTCACTGCTTACAAATATCCAGAGGCAAATGCCGGACCAGAATTCATCCTCTGACCCCCCACCATACCTCCTCCCATCCATAAATGATACCGTCTCATCCTTCCTTAATGCATTTGTACAAATACAAGTGCTTTCCCTGATCTGACTGAACTAAGGAATTTGAAATAAACAATAAAAATAGATCCATTTTGAATGAGAATGGTTCAACTAGAAAAATCATTAATCTGAAAAACGAGTACGATTTAATTGGATTCAATTCAAATAAATATCTCTCTCAATCTTCAAATATGGACAACCATTAATTAAGTATAATGATATATTCCAAACCCAAAACTAACCAATTTGGCGATCGGAATATATAATTAAATCAGATAATTGATTATTGTTTATATTTGAAACAGGAAGTAAAGTTTTATTCAGACCTATTTTGTATAGGTCTAAAACTTTGTATGTATCAATATGTTTGTTCACAAGGGGTAATTCACTGTTATGATTGGAACATATTTCTACAATTTCGGGAAGGTCAAGACGCTTTCCTTTATTACCTGAATGTAACAATTGGATTTTGTTGAAATCCACGAAATGAATAAATTCGATGCAATGTTCAGAGATGCAGGCGGTGTTTTTGTTTTGTAAAATTGTCTTCATATGTTCTTCAACACGAATGTTTATATTCCTTACTGTTTGTCCAATATAGTAAACACGACATTCGTCGCAAAATATTTTGTAAACACCACTGCTATCTCCGATGTTAGTCTTTTCCTTATTATTCACCAAGGGTTACTTCAATTTTTTATCTTCAGATAATCTGTTACCAATTTTGTTACTCAAATTCGGCACATTGTTTATAGGAAAGTATTTTTTTTATTATATGACAATGGATATATGTAGTAACCAGTTTCTTTTTCAAAAAAATACTTTTTGCAAAAAACTTACTAAAATAGAAGTTAATATTAAATTCCTTATATTTTCTTGCGTTCTGTAATTTCCTCCCTTTCGTAATATTTTCTTCCTATATCTTATAATCTCATCTTCAATCTAATTGTAACGAAACATGCAAGATTCTAAGGAATTAACTCACATTCACCTTCTTCCGCTTTTAAATTATCAACTGGATGTAATAAAAAGAAGAAAAAATCCATCTCTTTGTCCCGGGCTTATAGGAGAGTGGTGGTTATCGGGCTCTGTAATTTATACGGTGGAAGAAATGTTTGGCTAAGATTTCTTAGCGAAAGTACTTTTTAGACTCAAACAGAGGTGAAATTATTATATATCTCTCAATTGGTAGATGGGAAACGCCATTCTTAAATAAACTGCGGTACCTTCTTAGCCTTGGTAGATTCGTATAATATAAAGGGTCATTACCTTCTGTATTACATTTATTTGCAGTAAGTGAGAGTGTAAATTCGCGTTCTAGAAGCTTAAAGACAGGAAGTGGATTTGAGATTGAAATGATGAAGTTTTTCGTGAGTACTCAATATTGGATTTTTGACAGATTTTTAGGAAAAAAGAAAAAGAATTCTTAGTAAATTTTTCAATTGTCAAATCAAAAATTTTAAAAATTTTCATTGACTGAATAGTCGATAGAGCTTTTGGGAATTATTTTGATAATTTAAAGTAAAAGAATCACTCGATCAAATTTGTTTAACAAAAGTAATATTTTTGTATTCCTGAAAACATTGAAAAATATTTTCAAGAATTCAATAAATTTTTCAAAATATTCTGGAAATTATTATAGATTTGGTTTAAGTATTTTTCAATATTGTTATCTTTTAGTTTAACTTGAAGCTGTGCTTTCAAATGTGAATATACTTAAATTGGGTAGCAGTTAAATGAAGTTTTACAATTTTAAATGTTTTATGTATTTATTCATAAGTTTAAAGTAAATGTCACTTGATGAGTGAGAGGGCATCTTTATATATAAAAAAATTCAAATTTTGTAAACTGATTATTAAATGCAATATGCATATGTACTGATAAATCGTGATGAACTGCACTTTTTCATTTAATATCGTAAGATCAGAAGGAAACTCAGATAATATTATAGAAAATTAAAAATACTAAGCTTTGTTGTCATAACAATATTAAAAGTACCTGCATTTTTTCTGTAACGACATTATCGAATTAAAAAAAAAGAAGACATTTTGACATCCTGGAAACCAGAGATATTTGAAATTTCAATCGCTTTCAAGGAATTATTAAGCTACAGTATGTTAATGAATTTATAGGGTGTTTGCGACATCTGTTAAATTGCAAACTTTCATGTCTACTGCAGTTAGGGATTAACATACTGCACAGTTGACATGACTGAAGTATTAACCGAACACAATTAGGAATTACTAATTTGCAATGAGAATCTGTTATTCAATTGTGTCCCAACATCTGTAGATTCTTGAACATTTGATAATTACATTATACACATTTGAAAAGGATCAAATCACGATCGCCTATAAAAGGAATTACTAATCTACAATGAGCATCTGTAATTCAATTTAACCTGAGTTGTGAATGATGCCGCTTACAGATTATCTTCGACATCTGTAGACTACCCAACATCTGTAGATAGTTGGAAATTTGACGATAATATCATAAACATCTAAGAAGGCTCGAATCTCGATCGCCTAATGAAGGAATTAGTAATCTGCAATGAACATCTGTAATTCAATTTAACCTCAGTTGTGCATAATGCTCTCTTCGACATCTGTAAACTACGCAACATCTATAGATTCTTAGAAATTTGTCAATGAGATTATACACATTTGAAAAGGATCAAATGTCGATCACCTATAGAAGGAATTACTAATCTGCAATGAGCATTTGTAATTCCATTTAGCCTCAGTTGTGAATGTAAACTACGCAACATCTGTAGATTATTGAAAAATTGACAATGACATCATACATATTTGAGAAAGACCAAATCTCGATATCCTACAGAAGGAATCACTAATCTGCAATGAACAACTGTAATTTATTTTAGCCCCAGTTACGAATATGATCTACATGGTTTCAATACTAACAAACTGCCTAGCATATCAAATTCTAGAAATATTTACTGTTCGTTAAACAATAAAATAAATTTTTGACATACAATATCGACAAAATAGTGGAAAATTGATAGAAATTTCATAGTTATCTGAATATAAATATTGACACAAAAATAGGCTATTTCTTAGCTCATTTTTTTCAACACCTGTGTAATTAATAAAATTCATTTTTCATTCAAAGTTTATGTGGATATCAAATACTTAAAAAAATAAGTTTAAATACTTAAAATGATTCACAAAATTTTCTTGTACTACCAGAAAACTTATATAATTTCACTTCAACAGACACACACAACTTTGAACAAATTTATAGCACATTTGCACAAAAGTAAAATCAGAAAACAATACGAAATTTGTAGACAATTGACAAATGGTTGATCATGAAAGAAGAATTAAAGTTGTACAATGTAATAAACATACAAGTTATATATTTAAAAATCGTAAAACGATTTTTTTTTTCAGTTGTAACAAAACAATAACTTCTTTCAGTAATTTACGATTTCTTAACTTTTGACGAATATCGTTGCCTTCTACGAATATTGGAATTATGCCATTTCGCTTGATAAAAGGGTAAACACGCAAAAAAAATTTTTTTTTTATTTTCTTGAAAATGCAATTTTTATCTTGAAATGAATTTTGATTGTGTCTTGATGATTAAGGTTCAACAAAGCAATTTCAGGATTAATTAAAACTCATATAAAATAAAAATTAACGGTTCTACGAAATTATTTTCCATTTCATTTCTTTCACTTTCTTCAATAGGCACGAGTACCTACCCACCTTCTAAATCTCGTTAGATGCGTATGAAAGGGTCATTATCTCCAATGCTACAATTTCAAACGGTAGAGAGAGTGACCATTCTCCTATATCAGAGCGTAATATCAGGAAGTAAATATTAAATAGATGTTATAAAGTTCGCCGTTATTATCCTCAACTAAGAATAACTCATTAGAGTTGTTGCTTCAAACTTTTTAATAATTACGAACGTGATGAAACTCGTAAAATTATAATTATTATTATTGATATTAAACATAACAATTTAAGATAACACTGGGTATATTTACTCTTTTGACTTCATTTTTATGTACTCATTTACATATTTCACTACTTACATTGAAATGAATTTCATTTATTTCACTTTTTTTTTGATTATGTGAAGAATAGGATGAATCTTCTGCAATTATAATTTATTTCTGCTTATTTTAATCTATTGGACTAGACTTATAAACAATGATGCGTGAAATAAAAGTTGTTACTTTAGAGTTTTTAATAATTACGAACGTGATGGATCTTTTTAAATTATAATTATTAATGATATTTTATTACTTACTTTGGTGTTGAATTTATTCATTTTAAGTTTTTGTTTCTATTATGTAGAGAATAGGATGAATTTTCTATAGTTATAGTTTATTTTTTCTTATTTTAATCAATTTATTTATCACTATCAACGTTAGTTTCTTATTTTTACTATTCAATAAAATTTAATGGATTAATGAAAAAGACTCACATCTGTATGCATGAAATATTCTCTTTTTCTTATGAATATCTATCTTATATTTCATGGTGTAATTATGATTGTATATTATCATAGTCTTTAAACGTTAATAATAATTATTTAGTCGAAGTATTCAATGAGGCCAACAGTATGGCTAATTTCAATTTTTTAGTTTTGTAAATAATATCTCATTTACCATTGTTTATTTATGAAGTTCATAGAATTGAATAATTTAGAATTTGAAATTCGTAAAATCAATCAATTAGAATTTTGAAAATCTTCCTTAATGTAAGTACGACTGAATGTAGTTATATTATCTCTATCTTCCTGAAATCATGGAAAAATTAAAATTACTCAGTATAATTATGTTCTCGTTGATAAGTTATAAGTGAACGAAATCAAACCATTCATTTTCTTGTCGGTCAGTTAATCCAACATTATGAAGAAGAATTTGGCACGTGGTAATCACCATCAGTAGTTGTTTTTCTTAACTTTTTCAACTATGGACATCTTAATTGTCAGAACAGAATTAAACTTTGAAATCTCTGGAAAATATAAAACACCCAAGAGATCACGGTGGGAATCGAACCAAGAAACAATAGTATTCCAAACTTTACAACAGGCCAACGAGCCTCCCACTTTCATTAAAGTAGTACTCAAACAATACTGTGGTTATTTATTTCAACTAGTATACAATTTCTTACGCAACAATTCTACGTAATTATTCATTCATTAAAGTCGGGACAAAGGAAACAATATTGCATTATTCGGAAAACAATGACATGAAGAACAATTCAAGTTTTAGTTTATCACATCCTCATTCATCTCGAAGACATTATATAAAACCTAGTTTCATTCAAATTCACTATTATTGAGCTAGGTGAGTGTTTAAGTTCACTATCTAAACTTCGAGTGGCACTGAGTTCAAACCTCGGATTCGTTTGGCTGCCATGAGTTTTTTTCAGAGGTTTGTTTACTCATGGAGTAGGTAAGACACTGCTTGAAAATTTACATAAACGAATGCTAGGTCAGTATTCATCATCACCAAGCTAGTTAGTCGAGTACTTAGCGTACGCTGGCTAGTATTTGGGAGGTCCCGGGTTCAAACCCCGGGGCCGACTGGTCTGCCATGAGTTTTTTTCAGAGGTTTCCTCATGGTAATGTAAGTCAATGCTTGCAAACTTATAAGGCGAATGTTGGGCCAGTATTAATCCTTTGAACCCTACCCACACTTCCTATGTTCCATAAATATACAGTCTTACCTATCCCTTATGCATTTGTATATACAAGTGTATCCTCTGATCTGGCTGACACATACTTCAGGGAGGAATGAAACACATGTGTTTCCTTTCCTTTCCTTTTTCAGTATTCATCCTCTGAAATCCACCACACCTCCTTTCTTCTTTAAATCATAAGGTCTCATCCATCCTTAATGCACCTATATATTTACAAGTGTATTCTTTGATCTGCTCCAAGAAGTACATCCCCATAAATCAAGCAGCCCGCCCACTTTCCCATACTTAAAGGGAATTATTCTTTCCTTTTTCCTCAAATCGACGTATATCTGAAGCTCAACTTAATCATCTTAAATCACTCAAATTTTTCATTATTAACGTTTGTAAATGAAGGTTTCGTCATTGAAGAAATGGCCGATAGTTAAAATTATTGGACATATATTTGTACGTTGCTATCTCTATATAGTAAACAATTTATTCAGTATTGCCCACCCAAGATTATTCGAAATTATTCAATTTTTTAAATTGGCTAAGAATATTAACTATCTTTTACTTTTTAGTCGTATTTTCCCATAAAATACATCTATTGCAGTGTATCGAAGGAAAGCAGTCAGGTGCGGCAGTATTTTTTAAAAATTCATTTTAGACCTCCTAGACCAGAATTTTAGGAAAAATTTTCATGTCTTATATATATATATATATATATATATATATATATATATATATATATATATATCAAGAGAAGGACATTTATTCGAAAATGAACAAACAGACCTCCTAGCGGAGCTGGTTATACGAGTTTACGAAACATCGAAATGTCCCCATCTACCTTTAGACGGTACATGTAAGGAATATTAAGTTGTTTCTCAACAACAGTCTGTTTCGCACTTATTTGGGGCTCAACAGTATCATCCATCCATCGAAAGTGATAACCAACCCAATATTTCAAACTTTCTTATATTTTCCTTCCTATGAGAACGTTTGAAATATTGGGCTGGTTATCACTTTCGATGCATGGATGACATTGATGAGCCCCAAATAAGGGCGAAACAGTCAGTCTATCATTTTTCATTGATTGTGATAAACAACTTAATATTTCTAACATGTACCGTCTAAAGGTAGATGGGGATATTTCGATATTTCGTGAACTCGTATAACCAGCTCCGCTAAGAGGTTTGTTTGATTAGTTTCGAATAAATGTCCTAGTTTATTTGATTTTATTGCCACGGACGTCTCTCGATAACACGAATAATTCTATATATATATATATATATATATATATATATATATATATATATTTATATATTTATATATATCTATATATATATATATATATATATATATATATATATATATATATATATATATATATATATATATATATATATATATATATATATATATATATATATATATATATATATATATATATAATATATATATATAATATATATATATATATATATATATATATATATATATATATATATATATAAATATATATTTGGTACTTGGAACTGCTTTCGTTGCAGAACGAACGGAAGTATGAAAATTTATACGAATTTTTCGAACTGCCGCCATATATACTTGTCTTTTCGTGGATTTTGAAAGAAATCAGTACGCGATGCACTTCGCGAATTTTTTTACATTAGACGGTTGAAAATTGGTACGTGGATTGATTTGATGTTCAGATACGTTCATTCGTTGGTTTCAACTTTTTTCTTCAACCTCGATGCACTTCGCAATTTTTTTTTTTAATAAAATAAATTATTTTCAACTCTTTAATTCGGCATGCTTTTTAAGCGTGATTTTTCAAAATATAATTCAATTCGTTAGAATAGCATCTCGACCCGATGCATTTCTCGCGAAGAATACGATCTTCGATGAATCTCTGCTGCTCACGATTTTTTTTTTTTTTGGATAGTATAGTGGTATACTATCTTTTCGGGCGATTTATTTCTTCTCCGTGTCTAACTGAGAATGCTAAAACGACCACAAAATATTCGTGAAGTAACTGAAGTGTTAATCCATTCACACTTTTCATTTCGTCCATTCATCTCAAGTAGTATCAATTTTATTCAGTAAACTACTTGTTGTGGCAACTCTTGCATTGAATGTTTAGATTTGCTTGATTATCATCAGGACCTCCTAGGCGAAAAAATTCAATAGAAGGGTGCAATTATATGAGAAGTGAAAGTCATATACAGAAGTCAACGTAAAAGTGATAGTTTTCAGTTAAATCAAACCATTCGAGATAGTATATCAGAAAAAAGATAATTGAAACTATTTCCAATTACAGAATTGATACAAGGATTAGAAAGGAACATCCGTGAAAATCCATTTTATTTATTCAGTCTCAAATCAAAATATTTGTAGATATTTTACGAAGTCGATTTCATGCCACAATCATTTGTTTTTACGTACGGAGTCGGAGGAAAAGGTGTAACCTCATTGTTCACACAGCATCAGTTTTTTTTTTTAAATCTTTATATTATCGTCAGTGAAATTGTGCATTAGATCATTTAACTTTTTTGTTTCAATATATAATATATTGAATTGTTTACTCCTTCATGAAATATTGGGAGATGAGAAAATAAATTATTATCTAAAAAAAATTTAATAACTGTGATACATCTAATTTTCTATCGTTTTCGGAAGCATCAATTTTGAAGAAATGGTTTTTACTTCATAACAAATTTTAAATTTTCGAATATTTATTTTTTCAATTTTCTTACTAATCCGATTATAAAAATTTGCTTAATATCTTTGAAATGAAGAATTAGAAGATCACTTAAACAAATCAATCGTAATATTTTGATACAGCGTGTTCCAAATAAGAATACCAAAAACAAGTAGATTTTTAAATTGAGGAGGTATTCATCTTATTATTTGTTTTGTAGTTAGTACCCCTACAAAGGGATTATGAACTTTGAAATTTCTAATGGCTTTATAGGGCATGTGATACATCGTATGAAAGCTACTTTGACAGTTTAAATGTTTTCTTTCTTTGAGGGTTGTAGTTGAAAGTTTTTTCAAGTCAATTTTTATCTGGGACACCCTCTATGTGTTCTTTTATTACCAGTGTGTTTGCAGATCAACTTATTTTATGAACTTACGACGCAATGAAAGATAGACTTATTTCTTCTTCAAAATTAATAAAGGTCAGTGTATCAGGTACCATAGTGAATTTTAGTAGGGTGCAATGAAATTTCACACTACTCTTTCGAGTGAACAACACTGACAAGATCAAAACAACTGTATGTAGTTTTTAAATTATTGGTCGGATTTATCGGTATTGGATGTGAGTTTCCTTAGTAATTTATTTGATTGGTTCATATGATATATAATGAACATTTTTTCTGTCTCTTGTAATAAAATAAGTTGAATAATTGATTCACTTAAAGTTATATTAGCAGAAATCAATAGTAATTTTTTTCTTACTTTTGAAAAATTCCCTCCATTTCCCCTTCTACTTATATAGTTATTATACATGATTATTTTTTTTATAACAACCGACTTTAAACAAAAATTAATAATTTAGTGATATAAATTTATTTTTTTATTCAGATCGATTTTCTGATTTGGAAATCAATAAATTAATTGTTGAATCTAAACAAGATATGAAATAATTAATAAAGCATCAGAAAAATATTTAACATTTAAGAAGTAGAATTCTACAGGAATATTTAAGAGATCATATATATATATATATATATATATATATATATATATATATATATATATATATATATATGTATATATATATATATATATATATATATATATATATATATATATATATATATATATATATATATATAAAACTTGCTTAATATCTTTGAAATGCAGAATTAGAAGATCACTTAAACAAATAAATCGTCACATTTCTATACAGCGTTTCCAAATAAAAATACCAAAAACAAGTCGATTTTTAAATTGGAAGTACATCGATTCATCTTATTACTTATTTTGTAGTTGGTACCCCTACAAAGGGATTATGAACTTTGAAATTTCTAATGGCATTATAGGGCATGTGATACATCGTATGAAAGCTACTTTGACAGTTCAAATGACTTTTTCCTTTGAGGGTTGAAGTTAGATGTTTTTGCAAGTCAACTCAAAATCTGGGATATTTAAGAGAACGTATTGTAGAAGAATTTCGGAAATAAACTCCGGAGGTTTTTATTTTTTGCCAATGTAAGGATATGTAAGGAGACAAATGTAAGGAAATGTATCGTAGACCTCTTTTGAAATTTTAAAACTCCATATTTAACCATATATTCAATAGAAAAGTTTTATCTGGGACAGCCTGTATGTGCCCTTAACTTATTTTGTGAACTTACGACACAATGAAGGATTGAGTTCTTTCTTCTTCAAAATTGATACAGGTCAGGTACCATCGTGAGTTGTAATAGAGAGCAATGAAATTTCACACTAATCTTTCTTGTGAACAACACTGACGAGATCGAAAAAACTGTATGAAGTTTTTAAATTGTAGTTCCGATTGATCGGTATTGGATATAATTTTCTTTAGAAATTTATTTGATAGGTCATATAATATACATTTTCTCTTGTAATAAAATAAGTTTAATCATTGATTCACTTGAAGTTATATCAGCAGAAATCAATAGAAATTTATTTTTTACTTTTGAAAAATTCCCTCCATTTCCCCTTCTACTTATATAGTTATTATACATTATTATTTTTTTTATAACAACCGACTTTAAATGAAAATTAATAATTTAGTGATATAAATAAATTTTTTCATTCAGATCGATTTTCTGATTTGGAAATCAATTAATTCATTGTTGAATCTAAACAAGAAAAGAAATTTAGGAAATAATTAGTAAAGCATCAGAAAAATATTTAACATTTAAGAAGTAGAATTCTACAGGAATATTTGAGAGATCATATATATATATATATATATATATATATATATATATATATATATATATATATATATATATATATATATATAATATAAAATAGAGAAATATAAAAAAATATTTGTGAGAGAACATATATATATATATATATATATATATATATATATATATATATTGGTTTGATTTGGTTGGGGGTTGGCCCCCCTGGGAGGAAATAAATCTTGTTTACAGGATAAAGGGCGAAGCAATGGGGTTGAAAGTTTGTAAGTAGGTAGTTTCCTATGATATCTTGGATGGGATTGGTTTTGGTTCGAATTGTATAAATGTTGACTCCCTGGGGAGAAATAAATCTTGTTTACATGATAAAGGGCTAATTTTGGAGCAACAGAATTAAAAGTTTTTGAGTAGGTAGTTTCTTATGATATATTGAATGGTATTGGTTGGGGGTTGACCCCTCAGGGGAGGAAATAAATCTTGTTTACACTATAGAATGCGCAATTTTGGGACCATAGGGTTGAAACTTTGTAGGTAGGTACTTTCGTACGATACCTTGGATGGTGTTCATTTCTATATGAATTGGTTGGGGGGTTGACTCCCCGGAGGAGGAAATAAATCTTGTTCACGCGATGAAGGGTGCAATTTTGTAGCAATAGGGTTGAAAGTTTGTGAGTACGTAGTGTCGTATGATATCTTGGATGCGATTGGTAATTGGACGAATTTGTTGGGGGAAAGTATTGTTTACACATTCGAGGTCAATTTTTTTTTGAAAACCTACTTTTCTAATGCAGCTCCACGAAACGTCGAAGAACGAATAGAGTAAGAAAAACACAGAATTCAGAGCTGAGCGCAGAGCAAAAAACAAAATTGCGTATATTAGTTGAGAATACTAGATTTTCATTGAGAATACTAGGCTACTAAGTTGAACCGAAAAGTACTAAATTTATTATGATTCTACTCAAAATTCCAACCCTATAACACAATAGGGCCTTTGTAGACAGATCATCGGTATAACTTACACCCTTCAAGCGTATTTTACTAATGAGGAAATGATTGAACAAATATTTTTTTCTTCATGCGTGGGAGGCTTCCGCCGCTCATTCCAACCACGGAACCGTAGCTGACGTTCAATAAGCCTTATGATACAACTCTCTGATGCATTCCACCAATTATTATCGCTTGAGAGGAACTTGGTCATGTAAATCTGGTACTGGCTCCCGGACTATTATAATTATAAAGGAACCGTGTTTTGCATGCAGTTTATTTTACTCCGTGTATATTATCAGAAATCATAGAAAACATTATTTATTATCATAATTCTTTCATGTCATCTGGTTGTTTCAAATATAATAAAATAAGGAAACTGATCCAGTAACATTGTCGCCTGAAAGTATGGGGTAGTATGCGTCAAATCCGGTAGTTCTGATTTTTTGCAGACTTGTTCATGATGTTGGCCTAATGAATAATCCAAGTTTGTGACCTCGAACGCCGAACGAAACTTTGTCAAAAACCGCGAAAAAATCGGTATTTTTCCAAATTTTGGTTATTATAACCGTAAAGGACTAGTTTTTGAAAAAAAATTTTCAATTCGTTTTTGAAGTAGACTAAATTTTCTTCAACATGATACTAAAATTGTCTCTGTAGATCTAACACTTTCCGAGATTAATTCTTTCAAAGTTTATAATTTCAAGTTTATCAAGTTGACTGGCCTACTGCCATTAACGTGAGTGACGTTTGAACTCAAAATCTCAAAATGTCTGATCCCAGTCCCAGCGTGGGTTTGTGTTTTATATGTAAGGAGACTCTAAGTGAAGGCCAAGTGCGCCTCTCCTGGGGATGGATATCCACGCCACATGGCTCCAACCCCAAACTGATGACCAGAGATGCAGCCCCACAACACCTCTTGCGGATGATTTCTTGCGGCTGCACGAAGGGTTGTGCGAACACGTGCAGCTGCAGGAAGGCAGGATTAAAATGCTCATCAGTCTATAGGCACTGCAGCGGGGCCTATTGTGACAATACACCTGATGTTGCAGTAGTAGATATCCCAGAAGGCGACGATCTGTCCGATGTCGAAGTGGAGGATGACTTGTGGGCACAAGACGTTGACGATTCATCACCATCCGCTGATGGGGATATGCCATCCCAATACGTCGATCCAGATACGGACGAACCTCAACCGGGACCTTCCAAGAGGGCTAAATTAATTTAATTTTTTGATTTTGAATATTACTCAATTGCCTGACAAATAAACTTATTAACTTTTGTTGTATTTATCTTTTTTGTTCCATTATTCGTAGCTTAGCTCAAACATCATCGTGCATACTTCTCATTTTCTTTTTTAACATCCCATCATAAAAGTACAGGTCTTCGATAGTATAATCCGGGTCAAAATTCATTCAGAACGACCAAAAAATTGGGAAGTTCGAAAAAAATGATAAACTTTGAAAGTATCGATCTCGGAAAGTATTGGGTCTACAGAGACAATTTTAGTATCAAATTATAGAAAAATTAGTCTTCTTTAAAAACGTATTGAAAAAATTTTCTCAAAAACTAGTCCTCTGGGGTTATAATCAGCAAAATTCGAGAAAAACCCAATTTTTTCGCGGTTTTTTAGATTTTTGACAAAGTTGCGTTCGGCGCTCGAGGTCACAAACTTGGGTTATTCATAAGACCAACATCATAAACAAGTCTGCAAAAAATCAGAACTACCGAATTTGACGCATGCTGTGATGTATAAAGTTACTGGACTAAACGTCATTTGTCGTCGTTCTTGTTATTCAAATCACAGAACAGCCTGTTACTTTCTACAAATAGAAAGTTTATATTTTTCAACCTTATCCGGCCATTTCTATGGAAATATTTGTGATTTATCTTCGAATTTATAGAAATATTTGAATATTAATTATTTATGTTTATATAGATTTTGTGTAAATGAGTGAATACCGTTCTTTCAGTATTAATGAGACTTCTATGTCTCACTCTTGCAGAATAGTTATTTATGTACCAAGTACGTTATATAGATTCTAATGCTCATCAGGCGGGGATCTATTAACGCTCCGGGTGCATACAAGATTTTATTTTTCACGAAAAAATTATTTTATTACAATGAAAAATCGATTTTAAAATAGGTTCATTGCTCCTTCTATTTTCTTTCCATTTTTCTTATCATAGAGGGCAAGTCATTTGTTGATATTTTGACGTTTGTTGAATATTGATGTCATCGTTATATTTAGTGAATGTCATTTCTGCTTTCTTTGTGTAGTCTTATAGAAATAATGGAAATGATTATGAATTTATACAAGAATATCATAGAAAATGTAGCAAAAGCTGCAAATAATTTATTGCCGAAGAAATCCAGAGTCTTATACGACAAGGATTATGAAGTATTTAATCAACAGTTGCTTCATTTCTCCTCTTACAATGCGTGGGAGTTATGATTCATAACGCCCGCTCATAACGCCCTATGGCGTTGCCTATAGCAACCGTATCTGAGGTAAAATAAACAAATAATATACAAGAGAAAAATGAAAATAATTTTGCTATTCAAATGTCCGAACTAACAGGATATACCAATCTCCCCCAAGATATTTTAGTGAAAGCTGCTAAAGCTGTAGGTAGAAAGGGCCAATACAGTGATGTACGCAAATGATAATTTAGGGAAGAAATTCTATGCTAAATCTGATACAAAAAAAATAAGAAGAGGGCTTGTAGTATGGTCAATCTGGCTATAAGAGGCCTGAATGTTTCAGGCTTCAAACTTCATTGAAACGTAGTTTGAATGATTCTAAAGTAAAACACCAAGAAATTTTTCTCCATTTACCTCATGGATTATATGTCTTGCGCAATATAAAGATAATCTATCACCTTCGAAAAATTCGTTAAGATATCTCACACACTTCTACTTCAATAGGTAGACGACAATTGATGTTAACTGTTTCTGACATAAAATAGTGTATTTATAAATCGATTCATTAGAATTTCTTGTTTCAGGTTTCAACTTTTGTTTTATTAACTTTCCTGAAGGTGTCGATTGCTTCACTAGACGATTCTAACCGCAACCAAGTGAACAGCAATGCACCAAGCGTAAAAATCCAGAACCAAGAATATTATCAACAAAGGCCAGTGATACCGCAGTATGTTACACAGCCCTATGTTCCAGTACCAGTACACTTGATCCAACGTTCAGTATACAGTCAACAGCCGCAGGTAGCTCTAATTGTGATCAAAGCGTATCCAATTCAACTCACCCCTGAACAGAGTGCCAACTTGCACCAAGGAAATATTCATAATATCATACAGAATGTTTTACCGTACAATCCCCCCACTCCTAGAGTTCCAACTTATGCTTCTGCGCAAGCTACCCAAGCACGTACTGTAATGCTACCTGTCCAGCAACAGATCAACTCTATTAATTATACACCAACTCCAAGGTCTAATATTTACTATGCTCCAAGTAGTACCAGCAAACAAGGAGATAATTACTTGAATCAACTGGCGCAGATGGTAGCACTGCAGTATAGCAAAACACCCTCGTATAAAGCTCCAGCTATTATAACTGGTTTAGAGAACTTTAGCACAGATCAGCAAGATCAAATAAAAAGTTATTTGAAAAACTATATTTCAACTCGTTCCCAAGAAAGTACTCAACAGAATGAGGTACCAGAACATAGGGAAACTGCGAATAATGGAGGTACTACAGATCAAAAATATTCAAGCAAAACTGTAGCTGATAGCTATACTCAGCAGACAGAATGGAGACCATCTATTCAGAAAATTGTTGCTAGCGAGAAAAAATCTAGTAATAAGTCTTGATAAAATACTTATTATCGTTTATTTTCTTGCGACTGATGCCAAAGTAGTCTTAAGTTATAACTAAGGTTTTTATTAAGATTTTATCTATCTATAAAACTTTTTTACCTATTTATAGCATCCGTAACAAAAATACCTTGATGATGTACAAATTCTATGAATCCATTTTAACCAAACATCTCTTGCATGATTTGAAAATATTCTCAAAATTTCCTAAATAGTAAAAAAATATAACAAGTGCTTTTCGGATTCAACAAGATATTTATTTATTACTTAGATAATGTTTTGTAGAATTAAATAAAAACAAAACTGGTATTATCAATCTGAATATTTTTTAATAAGACTGTCTACTTTTCTTAAATTATTTCTAATAATAATTACAGTGTCCTCTTTCCTACCGAATTTAAAATTGTTTATTTTTATGTGTTTACAATATATTTTGTGAATATTTAAATTAAATGAGATGGAAAAAATTAATTGTTTTATTTCGAAATTAATTTATTTTATACGAGAGATAATTGATAAAATTATAAGATATAAAACAGAATTAATGGTATTAATTAATGAATTTTTTTCTTTATACGTATTTTATTGATATATTCAAAATTTACTACGATATAGATAATAATAATAATAGTATCAGTCTCCATTTCATACTGAATCCACATAAAATATAGAATGAAAATTAACAGAACTTTATAGATCAGGTTATAATTTTAATTTCAGTAAATTTTTAATGTTTGATTGCACCTAAAAATGCTGTTTTTTTGATATTCTTCAAATGACTGAGAAATACCATTAGTAAAAATAAACTGAGGCTGACTCTATCTTTGTAAATATGAATAAATACACTACTGAATAATATTTGAGCTTCTTTTTTAATACTATATGTTTATGGTGGATGGGATATTTTTGGCAATTTATTCATTTCTGTAACAGGAATGTTTCCATTGAACCGTTGTGATATTCAAATAAAAAATACAATTATGGTGGATGCGATATTTTAGAGGATTTATCTATGTATTAGCAGTTTTCTCTAAACTATTGTAATTGTTAAATATTATCTACTTATGGTGAATGCGCTCTTTTAGAAGATTCAACTATGTAATAGCAGTTTTCTCTGAAGGTTCGTAATTTTTAAGTATAATCTATGTATGATGGATGCGCTATTTTAGAAGATGTAACTGTGTAATAGCAGTTTTCTCTGAAGGTTCGTAATTTTTAAGTATAATCTACTTCTGATAGATGCGCTATTTTAGAAGATGTAACTCTATAATAGCAGTTTTCTCTGAATTGTCGAAATTTTTAAGTATAATCTACTTATGATGGATGCGCTATTTTAGAAGATGTAACTGTGTAATAACAGTTTTCTCTGAAGTATCATAATTTTTAAGTATAATCTACTTCTGATCGATATGCTATTTTAGAAGATGTAACTGTGTAGTAGCAGTTTTCTCTGAAGTATTGTTATTTTTAAGTATAATCTACTTATAATGGATGTGCTATTTTAGAAGATGTAACAGTGTAATAGCAGTTTTCTCTGAAGTATCGTAATTTTTGAGTATAATCTTTTTATGATGAATGCGCTATTTTAGAAGATGTAACTGTGTAATAGCAGTTTTCTCTGAAGTATCGTAATTTTTAAGTATAATCTACTTATGATGGATGCGCTATTTTAGAAGATGTAACTGTGTAATAGCAGTTTTCTCTGAAGTATCATAATTTTTAAGTATAATCTACTTCTGATCGATGTGCTATTTTAGAAGATGTAACTGTGTAATAGCAGTTTTCTCTGAAGTATTGTTATTTTGAAGTATAATCTACTTATGATGGATGTGCTATTTTAGAAGATGTAACAGTGTAATAGCAGTTTTCTCTGAAGTATCGTAATTTTTGAGTATAATCTTTTTATGATGGATGCGCTATTTTAGAAGATGTAACTGTGTAATAGCAGTTTTCTCTGAAGTATCGTAATTTTTAAGTATAATCTACTTATGATGGATGCGCTATATTAGAAGATTTAACTGTGTAATAACAGTTTTCTCTGAAGTATCATAATTTTTAAGTATAATCTACTTATGATGGATGCGCTATTTTAAGATGTAACTGTGTAATAGCAGTTTTCTCTGAAGTATCATAATTTTTAAGTATAATCTACTTATGATGGATGCGCTATTTTAGAAGATAAAACTGTGTAATAGCAGTTTTCTCTGAAGTATCGTTATTTTTAAGTATAATCTACTTATGATGGATGCGCTATTTTAGAAGATGTAACTGTGTAATAGCAGTTTTCTCTGAAGTATCGTAATTTTTAAGTATAATCTACTTATGATGGATGCGCTATTTTAGAAGATGTACTGTGTAATAGCAGTTTTCTCTGAAGTATCATAATTTTTAAGTATAATCTACTTATGATGGATGCGCTATTTTAGAAGATGTAACTGTGTAATAGCAGTTTTCTCTGAAGGTTCGTAATTTTTAAGTATAATCTACTTATGATGGATGCGCTATTTTAGAAGATGTAACTGTGTAATAGCATTTTTCTCTGAAGGTTCGTAATTTTTAAGTATAATCTACTTATGATGGATGCGCTATTTTAGAAGATGTAACAGTGTAATAGCAGTTTTCTCTGAAGTATCGTAATTTTTGAGTATAATCTACTTATGATGGATATATAGCGCATACATTTTAGAAGATGTAACTGTGTAATAGCAGTTTTCTCTGAAGTATCGTTATTTTAAGTACCTATAATCTACTTATGAAGAATGTGCCCTTTTAGAAGATGTAACTATGTAATTCCAGTTCTCTGAGCTATTGTAAATGTCAAATACAATCTACCCATAGTGAATACGCTATTTTTGGTGATGTAACTGACTACTAGCAGTTTTCTCTGAACTATTGTATTTTGCACATTATAATCTACTTATATAGTAGATGCGCAATTGCAAGCGATATATTTCAATATAAAGTCCGGAGTTTCTGAATTCGAAAACCTCAACTAATTACTCTTTCAACTTTGTACGTATAAAAGAATTCGTAAAGTGACAAACAATTTTGAATAACTAAATTATATGCGATAAATTTAGGATTGCATTTCCTTCAACAATCAATTCATGAAAAATATACAAGTTGACCATGGTCAATTACATGTATCACATAAAGTGAACAAGGAAAATTCTCCAATAATTTGAAAATTATCAAACTATGTTCCAAGGAAGCTGGATAGATCAATTCAGTCAAATAAGCTTCTCGTAATTCCACTATTGTAATTATTCTTGGAAAACAGTTCCATAGCGTATCAAAACATCAATAAAATTATTTATCTGTGATTTTCCAAATTAAACTTATGTTTTTTTTGACAAAAACATGTCCATAAAAAATTTTCAGTTCTCGTAAAATCTATAGCTCATTTAAATAACGAAAATAGTATTAGAAAGTAACATAATTTATTTTTCATCAATACAAAACACTTTCAAGCCTAGTATTCATCAATAATAATATACATTTATAAAATATATCAAGACTATCAAGATTGTGAACAAAAATAGAAAATTGCTTGAAGGAAGTATAAATTCAATATGTTTCACGTTTTGGTTATTAATAGTTCAACAAATTAACAATTTGTCAAGAGCAGTCAAATCTTAACCTACAATATATCTATCATATAAAATATCATTAATTCATCGTTCATGCCTAGCATTTTTCTTCTTCAAACTGTGTGTCACAGCCTTTCCACTGTCAGCGACCTGATTGGACTGGGACAGAGCTGCCAATTTTTTGTAATACTGAATTTGCACAGAAGATGGAATATACGAATCCAAGAGACTAGTTGGTTCTCTGTTATAAGTTGCTTCCTTACTATGTTGCACAGGGGTAGGTTCAGTATTATAAACATATTGAACTTGTTGTTCAGGTTGCGCTTCAACTGCTTCAGTAACTGCCTTATGGGAAGAAGAATCTTGTGTGACGTAATAATTTTGGTAATTCTGAACTTCCGGTTGCTGAGGCACGTAACTTGGAATGATCATAATGTATTTTGCACCATCACCTTTCGAATCAACAATATTCTCAACATTGTTGCTAGAATCGGAAGCTTGATGAAGGTATACATACTGAGGAACGTGGTTATCTGTTATATAGTTGATATTCTTGGTAGCTGTGCTTGGTTGATAGTAATACTGAGGTTGCTGATTCTGCTGATCCAAATAAACATAGTTTTGTGCATAATCCTGGGTTGGTTGTACGTACTGTTGAACGTATTGTTGTGGTTGTGTGTACTGTTGAGGTTGTGTGTACTGTTGAGGTTGTGCGTACTGTTGAGGTTGTGCGTACTGTTGAGGATGTGCGTACTGTTGAGGTTGTGCGTACTGTTGAGTTTGTGCGGACTTTAGAGGTTTGAAGTATTGTTGGTATTGAACATACTGTTGAGGCTGCATATATTCTTGAGGCTGGACATACTGTTGAGGTTGGATATATTGTTGAGTTACCTGCTGAAGTTTAGGTTGACTGTATGTTGCCACTGATTGTTGGGAATATTGTGGAACTTGTTTAGTGAAAATTGCTTCAGTTTGTTGATACTGTGGATATTTTCCAGATGTTGTTTGTGTTTGACTGAGCAGATCTGAATATGTATATCTCCCTAGAGGTTCTTTCTGAGCATAGTTATCAGAAGTTTTCACTGGAACGAATCCAAAGTTTGTGGGCGAGTCTACAGGCCTTGATGGAGCTTTATGGGAAGTACTCAACTTCTTTTGATATTGATACTGTGATGACGCGGGAGGCTCCCCATTTATCAGTGAAAGATAGCATGAAAAGGTTGCAAGAAGAACAAGATAAGTATTCTGAAAAAAATAACAAAATATTAAAACAACATCTATCGTTATGAATATACTAGAATGAACTTTTAATTTTATTTCACAGTCTAACGCAGATTCTGAACAGCCACTTGGCTTGAATCTACCAAATACTAAAATCTTACCAAACATATCTATAGAAACAACTCAATGTAATAATATACTAGGACCTATAACCTATAGGGCTTATAATGATTAGTAGGTTATTTCCTTCAAAAATGTACGAAAACAGCTTTGAGTTGAAGATATAAAATACATACATATTTATATATATATATATATATATATATATATATATATATATATATAATATATATATATATATATATATATAGTATATATATATATTATATATATATATATATATATATATATATATATATATATATATATATATATAATATATATAATATATATATATATATATATATATATATATTATATATATATATTTATATATATATATATATATATATATATATTTATATATATATATATATATAATATATATATATATATAGTATATATATATATATATATATATATATATATATATATATATTATATATAAATATATATATATATATATATATATATATATATATATATATATACATATATATATATATATATATATATATATATATATATATATATATATATATATATATATATACCTATATATATATATTTGCTTCAAGAATAATTATATAATTAATGGAAATTTGTACTTTTTTTAGTTCTCAAAAACTATTCAAAAGGGACGTGAGAGTATGAAAATAATGAAGCAAATTTTTATTTCAACTTCACTCAAATCATAATGTAAGTATCAATTACCGATTTGATTATCAGTGTTTTCAAGGAAATATAGTACTTATATCTTGTTCACGATAAAAAATATATAAATTTTCCTTGGCGATACAAAGTTAATGATTGAAAATATACGTCTCATTTATATTCATAACATTTTTGTCTGCACATATTATATTTTCAGAATTATCATTTGTGAAAGCACCTAGAGGCGCATAGAGGTATCCATTTTTAAGCACTATGGACCTATAATTTAACGACGGTTCCTAACGGCATATGGACTTGTAAACACTGTAGGTACATTACTTAACTTATAATTTTCAATAAAACAACTGAAATTTTCAGATATACAAAACATCCAGGTTTCGAACCCAGCGCGCCTGTTTCACAGACGGTCGAAGTCTTATTCTCAGTTTTATGGAGTAATATGAATATCAAGAAGATATTGTAGATGTAGAATAAATTAGGTGCTTTGACAAGACATGATAGATTCAGTTCAAGTATAGATAGGAGGCTCCGTGGCTGAGCGGTATAGGTAACGCTATGCCGTCTTCGTTGACGGAGTTGCTGGGTTCGATTCCCACCGTGTTCCTGGGTGTTTGTATGCGTCCGGATTTAAGTGGTTCCCCTCATTTAGTAAGGGTAAGGAGGTCGGGCGCATGTGAGAGGGCGCACGTCCCACCTCTTTTTAAAAAAAAAGTATAGATACATTAAAAGGAGATATTATAAAATAAATTAGTCAATTTGTCAGAAAAAAACAACTAGTTTAAGAATTCTCTACCGGCTAGAAGGAGTTTATACTTTTTTTTTTTCAATCTCATAATGAACTTACAGTTCAACGCCGGTTCTCAACGACCAATGAGCTTGAATCTACATCATTACCCAACATATATTTACAAATGTTTTGAACCAATGAATCTCATTGAATTTATACAATACCCCACTGTGGAACTCGATCCCACGGTTCTCGGTATAGAAACGATAAACTTCACCGCTGGGCTACTGACTACTTATCAAGAAACTTCGTAAGTGAAAAATACAATAACAAATCGAAATATGTACATGATATTTGAAAATTTTTGAAATTTTATTCACATATTAAAAATATTCATAACTGAGATTGAATTCTCGAACATTATTTGGTGAAACATCAAGACACTTCGCTTAAGTTTCACTATATACTAATAATTAGGTACTGTATTTAAACGAGAAGACATTCGACATGTTTGGAGTTATAAAATTATTATTAAGACTAACTACAGGAGAGTATAAAACAGACAATAGCAAAGGTGATACCTGAAAATTAATTTGTTCGTTCACAACTGTAATTTACTGTTATGGGCGGAGCTTATTTCGACAATTTTCATAAGGTCAAGACGTTTTTCTTTATTACCTGAATGCAAAAATAGGGTTTTGTCGAAATCCATGAAGTGATTACATTTTTTTGTAAGAGTGTAATGACGTGTGCCCTCTCACACTGCCCGACCCCTGTACAAATTAGCTTCGTCATATATGGACATTAGCCATCAAATTACTAAATGAGGGGAACCACTGAAAACTCAGAACGCACACAAACACCCAGTAATACGGTGGGAATCGAACCCACCAACTCCGTCAACGAAGACGGCATAGCGCTTCCTATAACCTCTCCGCCACTGAGGCTCCAAATGATTAAATTTGATACAATGTTCGGTAAAGCCAGTGGTGTTTTTGCTCTGTAAAATTGACTTTTTGAGTTCATCAACACGAATGTCTATATTCCTTTCTGTTTGTCCAATATAGAAAATAGGACATTCGACGCAAAATATTTTGTGAACACAACGTTTTCTTCACTGTTAATGTGTTCCTTATTATTGACCAAGAATTACTTCAAATTTCTTTCACTTGTACAAATGGTTTTTACGTTATTCTTCTATAATAAAATATACTTATTACAGATCATCTTTACGCGATTGAAAAATATTATCAGGTTTTCCTGATCCATAGAACTTGAGATGTAATTAAAAGATTGTTAACAAATTGTTTATAGTTGTGCAGTTTTATTTTTTTTATTTTCGGTTTTTTTGTGTAATATGCAATTTGTCAAAATGTTCACAACATATACTCAACTCAATTGTTTATGTTTCATTTTACAATTCAGTGAAACCTTATTCTTTTGAATTTCATTTTGTGCGTGCTATCACATTTCATTTTATCTAAATATTTCCATAAACCTGCTCATTTAATTACCACCCAGAGTTGAACATGCAAATTTCTCTTATGAATAGTCACTCAATTTCTTTTCTTGTTGTAAATTCTAATGGAATATTCATGAAACCTTTAGAAGAACAGTTGTGTACTA
The DNA here is from genome assembly GCA_030704885.1 of Cynegetis impunctata. Taxonomy (NCBI): domain Eukaryota; kingdom Metazoa; phylum Arthropoda; class Insecta; order Coleoptera; family Coccinellidae; genus Cynegetis; species Cynegetis impunctata. The sequence goes on from JARQZK010000737.1 coordinate 623,465, forward strand.
TTGTTAGATATCAATAGAAACTGTCAGATAAAGCATGTACTCATCTAATTCAGAGTATGAAATAACAAGTAAGAATAACCTCAACAAGCCGTTTGGTCAGCACAGACATCATGAAAGTGAATTTAAAATACTCTGGGTCATTTGTATAATTAAAAGGCATTTCTGACCAATGATACGCAAATTTTAGGTTAACTTTCACCACAATGAATATTAAGTTTCATTAAATTTCGAGCTTGGAATGAAGGTGGAGATTTGAACTTTGACATATACAAAAATCTGTAGAATTTGTTCGTTTGCGTAGGTAGTAACCCAATTCTTTTGATGCCACAAGCCCATAAATTTTAACCATAAGGGTCTTCATTTGGTCAAGAAATTTCTTCGAGAAAATGATATGTTATATGATGTTATAAAAATAAATCAAAAGTGCTAAATATAGATTATAATTGAATATGACACCTGAAGATGGGTCATTAGTGGATACTTGAAATTCCGCGTTCTTTATAATGGAACTTGAACTATAAAGTGTAATGTGCTAAAATATTCCGGACCAATTAATTTATTTGAACCAATGGTTCAAATTTTGATTGACATAAGGATTCATCAAGCTGTTGAAAAAGTAAGACTCAAATAATCCATTTTAATCAAAAATCAATTGAAAATTCATATTTTGCCCAAAAATTTTTTTTGTGGTTAATTGCTATAAGTGAATCTTGACAAATATCCTCATTCAATCCACTATTTTATCGAAATGTTTGATGAAAAAAATAAATGTTATAACAGTTAACTTTAACAATGATATAATGTTCATTTGACCAACAGTTTCAACGAGTTCAAAATTCGGTATTCTTTTTGAACATCTGATTGTAGTAATATATATAATTAAAACACTGTTTCTGACGGTCTTTCAAATATGTAATAATTCGTCAAACTGATAAACTCTTCAGGCTCAAGAAATAAGTTATTAACTGTAATTACATAAGGAAGCTTTATATTATTGATAGTAACTAAAAAATATTCAAGAATCTAATACCATGGAACGTGAGTATGTATAAGTTTATGAAAATATTGGAATAAAAAACTTAAGAGAATATTTTAAAAAATATATTTCTTAAACTCTAATATCTAATATTGTTAAAGTGGCCTTTTTCGGCCGTATTTTTACCCTCCTGCGAAAATTATAAATATTGATCATACAGTTCCAGGAGTTGAAACTTTTGGGAAATTTTCTCCTCTTTTTGAATCTTTTTTAAGATATCAAAACTTCAATTGGTTTTGAGATATTTGCAAGAAACCAAACCTCCCTTTTTTTCTTTCAGTAATCTGTTACTAACTTTTATTTTTCACTTGTATATTATTTGTTTATTTTACCTTAGATACGGTTGCTATAAATACACTCATAATGCCCTAGGGCGTTATGAGCGGGCATTATGGATCATAACGCCCGCTCATTGTACTAGGAGAAACGAAGCAACTTCCATTGATTAAATACTTCATAATCCATGTCGTATACGATTCTGGATTTCTCCGGCAATAAATTATTCGCAACTTTGGCTGCATTTTCTATTATATTCTTGGGTAAATTCATATTCATTTTCATTATTTCTATAAGACTACACAACGAAAGCAGAAATGATATTCACTTGCTCATATTTTGCCGAGGCTGCTGTAAAAGTTGAACAAAAAAGCTCTTGTTGACTATAACCTAACCAAGTAGGTCAGGGCCGTAACCAGCACTGTTTTCTAGAGGGGGCTTGTTTTTTACATAGTACTTAAATAAATATGCGTGAAAAAAAGATAGAAATATACAGCTGTTTCTGCCTTTTTACCTAGAAGTGTATAATGGAAAACGAATATTAATTGAAAAACATTTTGGAAATATAAAAAAATTTATTCTAATGAAAATAATAAATAAAAAATCTTTCCTAGAAAACTCTAAATAAATAAAACTAATAGAAATAAAAAATATTTAAAAAAATAAAAATGTACTTTCATCATTAAATATAAACAAATAAATATATCTATAGACGTTCATATCACAGAGCCACTTTTTGGAGGAAGATTATAGATTTAAAAAATGCAGCCTACAAATTCGTGCTGGAAGATTTAGCTCTATTTGCATTTACTATTCTTAGGTTACCGTCATCCAATTCATTCGTGGAGAGGATATTTTCATTGATTAATATTGTTAAATGTAAAATTTGAGATAAAATGATACTAAAAAAAACAACAAATTCATTTGTATCTATTAGATCTCACTTGGAAATAAATGAGATTCGCTCTAAATAATTTGAGCCTAGAAAAGCGATTTATGCAAAATTTAATTCTGAAATGAGTCAGTAGCAGAACCAATCCACAACTTCAAGCACAGACAAAGATGATGATGATGTAATGCTGTCTTGTGAACAGTTTATATAAAAATAAAGATATTTGTAACAGAATCATGGTTTTGATTGTAATAGTAATTTAAGTAAAAAGTCCGGAAAGTATCTATTATTGTTTTTCGGACTTGTAGGCAACATGTTGGGTGCACTATTTTTTCGTGCAGTTGCGAAAAAAATCACAAAACACGTATGAAATAACTCCTAGAATAAGTGAATTTTATATGAAAAATACTTGTTACCAATGTTTCCCCGTTAACATGTCGCAACCACAGTTGCGCTTTTGGGCGACAAATTAGCGTCTAAAGTACAACACGGCTCTGAAAAATCTGGCAACACTGATGGTAGCCGCTCGTTTGTCGCTATTTCATTTTAGGATAAAAAACGTCAACATGTTTTGCGGGTTAAAAGATGCCACAAATAAATAATTATTATAAGTCAGTTTTACAATTAGGTAGATTTGTTTGTAACTAGGCTAGTTTTATGTTTCAACGCAGATGTAAACATTTTTGGTTTGTAATAATTCTGGTATCTTTTCTAGAGGGGGCTTAGATAATTCCAGAGGGGCTGATCCCCCTCTGAATACGGCCCTGAAGTAGGTACTTAATCAAACCTTCCCTTCAATTAGTCTGTACGCTTACTAATACTCTATCAAAAATCTACGTTCTCGAATAATTTCTCATAACCTCTTTCAACTTTCAACAAATTCCAATGAATATGCTACCTAATTGCTTCAGCTTCAGGAAGCTTCGAAGAACTATAAGATCCTGTTTAATAATCTACTATGTGAACGTAATTTATTAATCATCATTAAAATCCTCGGAGTGGTCATCTAGAAAGTGAAATGAGATTAACCGTTAATTTCTATAACGATGTAACAATAATTCTATTTGTGCGAGAGACAAGATGACCATTAAAAAAAATCAAAGAACTGGTACTAGTTCGTTCTCGCAATTTCATTCGCAGTGGGTCCGGCTGCTGGTGGGCAGTGGAAAAGTGGAAGATCAGGAACTAGATTAGATAACTATATGCAAGCCGAAGAAAAAAGGGAGTGTTCGCATAGGAAGTCCGTTAGATTCTAATCGAGAAATTGTATCTCAACCGTACCAGCTTGAAACTGAGGAGATGAGTGAATTGAAGCGAATCATAAATTACTCCATGTTTAACTGTATGCAATTTCTTTGTGTCTAGAGGTTCGTCCATTTATTCAAGAAACTGTAAACGTATCAAAAAACTTATCGATAACAATACGTGAGGTACGAATTACGTTTTGTTATATATTATCTATTAAATACTATTAAATTAACGGATATAGTTAGCCAAGTACTTAGGTGAGTTCGCTGGAATTCGGGAGGTGCCGGCTTCAAACCCCTTGGTCTGCCATGAGTTTTTCTCAGAGATTTCCTCATGGCGATGCTGTGCCAGTATTTATCCTCTGAACCCTTTCACACTTCCTTTCTTCCATAAATACCCTGTCTCTCCTATCCTTACTGCACTTGTATATACAAGTGTATAATCTGATCTGGCTGAAGGAGTATATCTGCAAAAATTTAAACCGCCTACCTCACACATAGTTGAGGGAGGAATTAAAGACATGCAATTCGCCATTGAATTAACTTAGCAAAGTTTGAGAGAGATTAAATAAATGAATTGAAATTATTTATATTTGGATTAATATATAACTTCGAGAGCATGAAAATTATAATCTTTCCAGGAGAGCAGAGTATATTGAGAATTTAGTAGAACAAAAATAAAATTTCATTAGGGCCATGCCCAATGTTACATATTTTCTGACAACAATATTAACATGAAAACATACAATGAACAATGAATAACAATACTATAAAAACGATGCGAAATATATGTATTATTTAGCATAATTACGAAAGATTTTAAGGATATTGTATATATATATATATATATATATATATATATATATATATATATATATATATATATATATATATATATATATATATACCACAGAAGGGGGCTCGCCCCTATAACTTTTTTGTTTTCGGAGAGGGACACCTGGTATATTTTCAGTTTTTTGCCTACATTTGACTTTTAGAATTCAACCATTTATCATTTGTTACTGTTTGTATAAATCTTTATTCTTGATTCAAAGAGAGTTCTAACGTAATGGCATATTCAGTGTTTTATCGAAAGTTTTCTCACAACCTAATATAGTGCATTATCAAATTAATCGTAATAAAATTCCCTTTTTTTAACCCGACGAGCCACCATGTTACCGTTATGAAAAAAGAAATTAAAATTTTGAAACCAAAGGTCATATAGCTGAAACATTTTGATCGAAGACAATAAAGTTTTATTCTTACAAACATTTTTGTACTGAAATTAGTTTTTTGAATGAATCTATAGCCATCAAGAATAAAAATTTATTTAGAAAAAAAAACTAAAAAACGGTTACAAACAGTTACGAATCATACATGGTTGTATGATTCTTAATGTCATATGGAGACAAAAAACTGAAAATATACCAGGTGTCCCATTTAAAAATTGAAAGTTTATGTTACTTCCGGTGAATCTAAATTTTATGCTTTGAACATATCCTTCCAATTTCATCTCATTATCTACAAAAAGAAAAAAGTTATAGTGGCGAGCAATCTGCCGTGGACACCCGGTATATATATATATATATATATATATATATATATATATATATATATATATATATATATATATATATATAATATATATATATATATATATATATATATATATATATATAAATATATATATATAAATATATATAAATATATATATATATATATATATATATAAATAAATATACATATCTGATCCCTGATTATCATTATACGAATAGATAGAAGATTATTTGTAAAAATCATGATCAATACTCCATTTCAAAGTCATACGTAATCAATAATTAATTACCAATTCTAACTTCAATATAAAAATTCCTCGATGTTTTTATACTTGAAAGATGAAATATTACGTATAGTTTATAATTCAAATGTTGAATTTATCCGTCTATGAAACTAAACATACCGCCTGTGTTAATAAATAAAATATCGCCTAGCTTCCTAGAATGAAACAATATTCCCAAAAACATTTCTTAGAATTATCCAAATCGTCACTGTAAATGTTATATTTCAATTAGATTTTAGTTATTTGAAAAAACTCCAATAATTAAGAGTTTTCAGCAAACTCATATATTCGGGTGTTGCATTTCAACCTGGTGCATTTTTAATAACGAGGGTTTCTTTTCGTGAGGGACATCTTTTGATCGTGATCCGTCTATGAAACTAAACATACCGCCTGTGTTGATAAATAAAATATCGCCTAGCTTCCTAGAATGAAACAATATTCCAAAAAATATTTCTTAGAATTATCCAAATCGTCACTGTAAATGTTTTATTTCAATTAGATTTTAGTTATTCGAAAAAACTCCAATAATTAAGAGTTTTCAGCAAACTCATATATTCGGGTGTTGCATTTCAACCTGGTGCATTTTTAATAACGAGGGTTTCTTTTCGTGAGGGACATCTTTTGATCGTGATCCGTCTATGAAACTAAACATACCGCCTGTGTTAATAAATAAAATATCGCCTAGCTTCCTAGAATGAAACAATATTACCAAAAATATTTCTTAGAATTATCCAAATCGTCACTGTAAATGTTATATTTCAATTAGATTTTAGTTATTTGAAAAAACTCCAATAATTAAGAGTTTTCAGCAAACTCATATATTCGGGTGTTGCATTTCAACCTGGTGCTCTTTAATAACGAGGGTTTCTTTTCGTGAGGGACATCTTTTGATCCAATGCCATCCTCTTCAAGGGGATGTCTGTACATCAATGAATTATCCTCAGAGTTCTCCCTCAAAAACAAAATTGAACAGCCTGGGGGTTTTCCTGAAAACCCCCCTATCATTTAAAATATTGCTGGATTAATGTTCTAAATACTCCACCCGGTATAGTTGGAGGTATGAAAAATTTTAACCCAATATAGAAAACTAATCTTCACGACATTTCGCCATTTAATACCAGTTCATAAATGTGAAAAGCTTTCTATTGATGTAGGTATTACACCTGCATGATTCATTTTTCCGTGAATATATGACACCTATTATTCATGTCACAACAAATCCATTGTTCCCACGTTAAACGACCATTAAAACCGGTTTGATTGCTTCATTTAATATATCACGCTCAATATGAGCAAAATGTTGCAATGATATACTGATTTTTGATACAGATGCATCGGAAATGAAAGAGAAGGAAAGTTAGAGAATCGTTGGACATATTACGAAAGTCGACTCGTTGTTGAGTCCTTATTGTAAATACTTTGAGACCGGAAAGGGAAATGGATGACTGAAGACATTGGTGAAAAGAACACAATGTGAATTTGATGGTGGGCTTATTTGTAATCGTATTTTAGGATCAAATTTTGTTTCAATTACCTAACTAACTGTAACGTAATATAATTCCTGTAATTACTGAAAATCGCGAAATCTATTTCTCCAAATTTTCACCAATTAGAATTGAATTAAAAATAGATTTCCGATGGACCGGTGTACGAAAAATAATTATGTATATCTGGCTTTTTTTTCCAGATCATGGATTAATTTTTCAAATGTTGTTTTTGTTATTTTATAATTTAGTGTTATTCAGTTTTTATATATCTTAAAAACACGAAATCATTTTCAGATGTTGATGACATTATCAATAAAATAGCTTTACTGCATGTTTGATAATCGTTAATTAATTTGTTTTCACATTATTTTTATTGTCATCAATTAAATGTTGAAAAATTTTCAGAAATGAATACGCCCATACTTTTCTTTTTGCTTACCTATTTTAGTTTTCTTCACTATTTTTTTTCATGACTTTGGTATATCCAGAAACTTTTATATATATATATATATATATATATATATATATATATATATATATATATATATATATATATATATATAAAACTTGTTATGAACATTTGGTAACTTCAAAGTAGAAAACAATAAAACTGTTAAATTAAATTATTTCAAAAAACTTTTCATAGATTTATGTCTTTCTCATCAGTACGTACAATAAATATAAAAAAGGAAAATATGAATGATAAATGAATATTAAACAAGTTCGTCTGGAATTAATTATAAATACAACAATGATGTGAAAAAAAAGAGCTCGAATATTTCGCTTTTCCTGATTTTAAGTAAGTTTTCCAAGATATTTTATATTTATTATTAGAAATGCCTATTTTAAGAACATTCTATTAAAAAATTAAAATATATAACAGAAAAATTCAAAAATCTCTAATTATTACAATCTAATTTATTTTTCAGTCCTGAGAGAAATCAGATTCTATTTTTTGGAAACTGAGTAGTTAAATTTTTTAAACTTTTAAATACGTGTGGTTTACATATAGTGTGAAATAAAGTAACAAGCTTATTTTATAAATGAAAAATATATAAGAAGTTACGAAAATCTTTTTCCAAATTCAAACCAGAGCATGAAAAAATATAAAAGTAAATCCTAAAGTTAAATCCATATGCAATACTGAAACTTTGAAGTAAAACGAAAAGTATTGGGAAATTTTTTCTTCGATATATATATATATATATATATATATATATATATATGTATATATATATATATATATATATATGTATATATATATATATATATATATATATATATATATATATATATATATATATATGAAAAAATCTTATTTTTTATATGAATGAACAATTTCATCATGTATAATATATCATATATATGTATATATACATATGAATGTATATATACATATATATGTATATATATATATATATATATATATATATATATATATATATATATATATATATATATATATATATATATATATATATATATAAATGTTAGCAATAACAGGCTTGTTGAATCTTAAAAAACTCGATTTTATTAAAAAGTTGACGTTTCGCCACGACATTCGTAGCTTTATCAAAACTTTTGAAAAAATTTCTTTGACATTTATTGATTTGAAAAAATTTGAATAGAAACAGACTACTATGTTTTACTAAAATTTTTTGGCTGTGGCCGTTCTTTGTTATTTATTACGTGCTATTCAGTCCAATATTAACACTCAAATCTGTTATTATTAGATGGTAAGGGAAACCACAGAAAACTTTTCCCACGTAATGTTCGAAATAGGTTCAAATGTTTTTGATTTTGAAGAGTCAAAAATTAGGGTACTATTTATCTTTTTTTCAAAAATTTCTCATTGCGGCTGTGGCCGTCTTCAGTTATTAATTACGTGCTATTTAGTCCAATATCAACAGACAGGTCTGTTGATATTAGATGGGAAGGGAACCACAGAAACCTTCACCCACGTAATGTACAAAATAGGTTTAAAATATTTGATTGTTGTCTTTAAAAAGACATTACTTGTAATTTTGGAGATCACATGTTCTAAACTATACTTTCTTTTTAGAAAAATTGAAAATTCTAGATGTTTAGATTTTGTCTAAGAAGATGAGTTGTTATGGTTAGAGTTTGTTTGTTGAATTACTTTGTTTTGATTTATGTTGTTTCTTAGAAAAATTAAAGAATTAAATTTGCGTATATTGAACTCAAATGTTTGATATCTGTTCTATCATTTACGACTTTATTTAAATTTTTTTGAATATGTAACATTTCTAAAATTTCTCTGCGTTTTTGATCTTTTTCTATTTCTAATATCAACAGACCTGTCTGTTGATATTGGACTAAATAGCACGTAATTAATAACTGAAGACGGCCACAGCCGCAATGAGAAATTTTTGAAAAAAATGATTTGACTCTTCAAAATCAAAATAATTTGAACCTATTTCGAACATTACGTGGGTAAAGGTTTCTGTGGTTTCCCTTACCATCTAATAATAACAGATTTGAGTGTTAATATTGGACTGAATAGCAATAAATAACAAAGAACGGCCACAGCCGAAAAATTTTAGTGAAACATAGTAGTCTGTTTCGATTCAAATTTTTTCAAATCAATAAATGTTAGAGAAATTTCAATTTTTTCAAAAGTTTTGATAAAGCTACGAATGTCGTGGCGAAACGTCAAGTTTTTAATAAAATCGAGTTTTTTAAAATTCAACAAGCCTATTATTGCTAATAATTATCAAGAGATTAGAAATAGTTCACAGGCAACAACAATTCGAATAAATATATATATATATATATATATATATATATATATATATATATATATATATATATATATATATATATATATATTATATATACATATATATATATATATATATATAAATATATATATATATATATATATATATATATATATATATATATATATATATATATATATATATATATATATGTATATTAAAATCTTTATTCTTAAGCCAGAAATATATATGTAATAATTTTGGAAAATTTCTTGTGAATAAGGCTTAGCTAATCGTAAATATGAATTCATTCGAAGTTTGTGTATAAAATTAATGAAATGAGTGTCAGTTATTTTGCGAAGATAATTTAACTAGTCGTTGAAAAAGGCTTTGTAAAGCCGAAACGTTGGAATAAAGGAATAAATGATTAAATAGCAAACACAAATGAATCTCCATTTTAGCTAAGCCACATTCCCAAGAAAATTTCTAAACCTATCATATATATATATATATATATATATATATATATATATATATATATACATATAAATATATATATATATATATATATATATATATATATATATATATATATATATAAATATATATATATATAAATATATATAAATATAAATATATATATATAAACTGAGAAAAAACAATGTTTTTACTAAATTCAAATTATATGAATCAAAATAAAAATTAAAATATGAAATAAAACAAATGAGAAAAATTCAAAACAAAAACCAGTTCACTAAAAACCAAATAACAAACGTCATTAAAAAAAATCAAATTAAATTAATTAAAATCGAAACAAAAAAAAATATTTTCTCGCACTATAAGATTTCTCGAAATGTTTTCATTGAAAGATCATCAAGCGTATCCGCCCGATGCAACCGCAAATTTGCAACGAAAACTTAACTTTCACATTCACCGAATCACCACCTCGAGCAAGGTGAAAAATCAAGATGTAGACTTACCATGTCTGAAAAATGATATGATCTAGTTGGATGAAAGACACAAAATGAATACAGACGTCCGATGGAGCATTCATTTATTCATACTTTCTTTGCCGATGCCGCCCTTCCCTCTCGATGATGATGATGACACGGCAAACTTTATGATGAACATACACCGGTCTAGAAAAAAATCGATATATTACGAAAAGGCATCCTTCCTGTCGATTTTTTTTCGCCGTTTCCTATATCTCTGGTAATTGTTGTTATTGGAGCAGACAGAATCGTTTAACTAATTAACACCCGGTCGTCAAAAGAAACATGCTGTTTAAACAATGCTATATCGGTGATAAATAGTGAATGTATTTTTTTAATTCAAGATTAACGTTTTTCTTTAATAAACTGACCTAAAAAATTCCCAAAGTTCTGCAAACTTCATAGATACTTCGGAAATATATACGGAACATAAATTTGCAACCTTTCACGTTGACAGGAACATGTTTATCTATAATTTTTTTAATTCGTGGTAACTTTTTCGGGCAAGATGGTCTCGAAGTAATTACAAAAGTTTTGAAACTTGGTTGCAAATTTAGAAAACATCTATTCTGATGCATTTGTAAATTTGCAACCTTGTACGCGGTCCGGAACTTTGCAAAAATATGATTTTTGGATTTTTATATTTTTGCAAATTGCATAAAGTTCCGGACTGCATAAAAGGTTGCAAATTTGCAAATGCATCAGAATAGATGTTTTCTAAATTTGCAACCAAGTTTTAAAACTTTTATAATTATTTTGAGACCATCTTTCTCGAAAAAATTACCACGAATTAAAAAATGTTAAATAAACATGTTCCGGTCAATGTTAAAGGTTGCAAATTTATACAACTGTTCGGTATAATTTTCCGAAGTATCTTTCAAGTTTGCACAACTTTTCCAATTTTTTAGGTCAGTTTATCAAAGAAAAACGATAATTTTGAATCAAAAAAAGTTCCGTATCCTTAAATTGGTTGCAAATTTTATTCGTCATATGAAATGAATCGGTGATTGTTGAAAGGGTACTAAGTCCAAAAATGAAAGTTTTGAGTAAATTGAAAAAATATGTTTAAAAGTTATTTATTTCATTTCATTGATACATGCAGTCAGCGTAATAAAAGTAAATGGGTGAGGAATCATTTATCTACAGAGAAATTATTATTATTTCCAATTTTTGTATTTTTTATTATTTTTTCAAAGCAAGGACTTAGTTGCATTCAACAATCAGTAAAACAAAATTAAGTAGTTATGATTAAACTAATATACTTTATTGGAGAAATAACACATAGAAATGAACAATTATTCTCACAAACATACCAAATGATAAGCAAGTACCTACTTATGAAGCAAAAACACGACAAATTATTCATCTTCAACTTCCTATTCAGAGTTGAATGGAACTAAGTCCGCGACTTAGTACCTTTCAACTCGTATTATTAGTGCTCCCTAGAATGGGACTTGATTCCTTTCAACACCAAACGGTCGGGGATATAATTTGGTATAGAAACCCATATCAAATACAGTTTCAATGAAAAATGGACTAAGTACCCTTTCAACAATCACCATTCAAATAATATATTTAATACCACTCCAAGTTTGCGGAACTTTTGGAATTTTTTTCAAAGACATACAGCAAAATTCAATGTTATTGCAATTTTAAATGACTTAACTGACTGATATTACGAAAAGGCATCCTTCCTGTCGATTCTCTCGCCGTTTCCTATATCTCTCGTAATTGTTGTTATTGGAGCAGACAGAATCGTTTAACTAAATTAACACCCGGTCGTCAAAAGAAAGATGCTGTTTAAACAATGCTATATCGGTGATAAATAGTGAATGTATTCTTCTATAATCACCGTGGTAATTCTTGTTCTGTCGCTTGTTGCCAATAATGCAAAGTATCAGTGCAAGTAGGTACTTGACAGGAATTATTTTTAATTGCCTTCATGGGACCTATATCTACACTTTCACTGAGTTGTTTTAGCATGAAATTGATGACGAAAAAAGTAAACATGACCAATTAAATGATTTAGTTGGATATTGTAGGACGTTACTTTATTTGAATCAATTTCAAATGAATTTTATCACATTGTGACTTACATATTATTATATATATATATATATATATATATATATATATATATATATATATATATATATATATATATATATATATATATATATATATTTTTATATATATATATACAGATATATATATATATATATATATATATATATATATATATACATATATATATTCAAAAAAAAATAAAAGTTCATATAAACTAGGGTCCCCAACTTCTTCGTTTTCAAGATACAGGGTGTTAAAGAAGACCTGATGGTGGGTTTTTGTGAATATATTCGAAACTTGTGAAGTTAATTGGATAAAATTTGGTAAAATTACGAAACTTTTTAGGCTCTATTTAATGTACTAAAAGTTAGTATTGCAATATTTTTAGGACTGCGTAGTGCAGGGGGTATTGGCGAAAAATTTGGCCCAAATTTTTTGGTTGTTAATTTTGACTGCAAAATTTGAAAATATGAAGCTCTTCGTACAAACAAGGTACTCTCCTCATACTTCGCTAGAAAGCAGCATTCTCGAGAAAAATGCAATTGAATATTTCTTTGCGAATTGATTTTTTGTTTTTCAATGTGCAAATCGAAGAGAAGATAATCAGTAGACCTGGAAATAAATGACGTTTTCTGATTTACTAGGTGAAGGAAAATAAGCTGTCAATTATTAATCGCCCAGTGTTTAATTGTGCTGCTTGTTGCCGGAAAAAAGCAATTTAGTAGTAATGCAGAGGTTTTCAAATAGAGAATTAGCAGATATCCACTTTGTACGTGGTATATGCAATGGCTGAGCACGACGGTGAGCCAGCTCAGTATAGTGAGAATATTAGGAATTGGCTAGACGAGTAATTTCCGAGTAAATTGATTAGAAGAGGTGTTCCTATTCCGTGGGCACCTCGATCGCCGTATTTACATCCACTAGACTACTATTTTTGGGGCCGTATAAAAGATATAGTATACGCAACAGAAGTAGACAACGAGGAGGAGTTGTGTGAAAGAATACGTGTGGCAAGGAATCAAATACGGCAAAAACATTTAGAAGTTTCGCAAGCTTCACATGCGATTACTCGTAGATCCCAATATGCCTTCATGAGCAGGGCAACCTTTTCTTATATGAATATTAGAATAAGTAAACCTCAAATAATTGTTCCTTAATGTTAAGTTCAGTGGTTCCCAAACTGGGGGGGAAGGGCATTGGGAGGCGCGAGAGCCTACAAATTTTGTGCTTCAAAATGACAAATTTCATATTTGACAAATTCTAGAAAAAAGGAATATATTGGTTGCGCACTTTCAAAGATAACACCAAGAATTGCCAACCTTGTTGAGAAAATGCAGCACCACACTTCGCATTAGACTAGAATAGTGATTTCAAAGGTGAGTCATGTATCTTGCCCGTCGCTACCTATGGGCTCCAAACTGTAACACTAACGATACACAGTGCAAATCGACTCCGAGTCTGCCAGCGAACGATGGAGCGTGCGATGCTGGGAGTCAGCCTCAGAGAGAAAATCCGAAATGAGGAAATCAGAAAGAGAACGGGGGTCGTGGATGTGGTGGAACGAGTGGTTCGTCTTAAGTGGCAAGTGGGCAGGTCACATAGCAAGAGACAATATAAAGTGGACTAAAATCCTTCTACAATGGAGGCCTCGACAATCCAAGAGAAGTGTTGGAAGACCACAGGCAATATGGCGAGATAACATCCGACGCCACGCGGGAGGAAACTGGATGCAGTAAGCCCAGCAGAGATCGATATGGATGAGAATGGAAGAGGCCTATGTTCAGGAGTGGACGTCAACAGGCTAAAGAAGAAGAAGAAGTGATTTCAAATATGATATTTATAAAAAACCATTATCGGGTCTTTACATTTGAAACGAAGAAGTTGTGGACCCTAGTTTATATGAACTTTTATATCTATTTTTGGATGTAGAATACGTGGTTAGAATATTGACGTCTAATTTTGGGACAAAAATCATTTCGTAAAGAAATATTCAAATGCATTTTTCTCGGAAATGTTGCATGCTAGCGAAGTATTAGAAGATTATCTTATTTGTACAAAAAAAATCATATTTTCGAATTTTCAAGTCAAAATTACTAAAAATTAACCACCAAAAAATTTGGGCCAAATTTTTTACCAATACCCACCTGCACTACGCACTCCTGAAAATATTGCAAGACTAACTTTTAGTACATTAAATAGAACGTAAAAAGTTTCTTAACTGTACCAAATTTCATTCAATTACCTTTACAGGTTTCGAAAATATTTACAAAAAACCACCATCAGGTCTTCACCTTTAACACCCTGTATCTTAAAAACGAAGAAGTTGTGGACTCTAGTTTATATAAACTTTTATCTCTATTTTTGGAAATAGAATATGTGGTTGAAATATTGACGTCTAATTTCGGGACACCCTGTGTATAGAATCCCTTGAAAATTTCGAGGGGTTACTCTTTGAGACATTTTAAGAAAAAAGTTTCCATGAATGTAGGTCCACAAATGCTTCCTCGCCGAAATACAGGGTGTTGAAGTTTGAAAAAAAAAATGTTATTTGTTTCTAAAATCTAAACTAAGAAAGCTATCAAAATGAACTATAGAATATTGTTATAGCTCCTTAAACTCTATAAACTACTGTTGGAAGTTTTTCTAAAACTGTTAAGGAACGGAGAAAAGGGGGCTACCGTGGGTTTCATTTAACCATATTTTCGAGGGAGGTAATTATTGGTGAATAGAAATGGGATAAACAATAAATTTGGAATTTTTTGAATTAATTTTGTCTCGTGCTCCTTTTCAATGCTCTCAAGCGTTTTCGAAATAATAAAGCATAATTCCTTTGGAACATTTTCCTGGAAAAAATATTTAAGAATTAAAAATGTGGTTACCATGACTACTCGCAATCGCAATGCCGAACTTATAACAAAATTAGATTTAGTATTTTGAAAGGTTTACGTTTTGTTCTATTTCGTAAAAAAGAAAACGCTTTAGAATATCAAATTGAAGCAAGAGACAAAATTTATTCAATTGACTTCAAATTCATTGCTTGTCTCTTTTCTATTTACCAATAATGGGTTGAAGAAACTCACGGTACCAGTGTATTCTCTGCCCCTGAACAGTTTTGGAAAAAATTACAATACTTGTGTATGGAGCTTGCGAAGCTATAACAATGTTCTACAGTTCATTTTGAACTTTCGTAGTTAGAAGATGTTTAAAAATTAAATTTTTTTCACACTGTATATATATATATATATATATATATATATATATATATATATATTTTTTCATCTGTAATAAAATTACCTTATGCAAATTATTCATCTGGCATTATTTCCAAAACTAAAAACTTAGATATACAACCTTATACAAATTTACCTTTATTTTTTGGCTAAATAGGATAAAATTTATGAGATTCTATTCTTGAAAAGATTACATTCGATAGGTTTCTCAATTTCAATTTTGATATTAATTTTTGAACACTCTTTATTAATATTTACCAAAATAGTTCAAAGTTCCCAAAAAATGACCATTATTCAAATATAAATATTAGTCAAATAAATAATAAAGCTTTCCTGACAGAAAAAAAATTTCGATTATTTTCGAGACTGCAAACGTTATTTTTGCATTGCATTGAATATGTCAAAAACAATAATACTTAGGTATGGGACATGATACACAAAGTACTGTTGAAATATTTCTGAGAATCGAAAGTTGTAATCATATATAGGATGTTTCATTTGGAATAAGCAAGTTGACACCTGTTTTTGATTGACATAATGTCATTAACTTATAACTATATATATATATATATATATATATATATATATATATATATATATATATATATATATAAATATATATATATATATATATATATATATATATATATAAATATATATATATATATATATATATATATATATATATATATATATAAATATATATATATATATATATATATATATTTATGTCTATATATATATATATATATATATATATATACCTATATATATATATACCAGTCATGACGTACGGCTGTGAAACCTGGGCACTAAAGCAAGAGTTCATAAGGAAACTCCAGGTTGCACAAAGGTCTATGGAGCGGTGTATGCTCGGCATAACAAAGAGGGACCGTAAGACAATAGAGTGGATTAGAAGAAAGACCCAGGTAATAGACGTCATCCACAGAATAAAATCCCTCAAATGGCAATAGGCAGAGCACCTAGCGAGAAGGACCGACAATAGATGGACCATAAGGACAACACAGTGGTACCCAAGAGGCGTCAAAAGGCCGAAGAGGCGCCCCAATATAAGATGGGATTATGATATCAGGAAAGAAGCAGGAACAAACTGGTATCAAGCTGCTCAACAACGTAATACATGGGCAGGAATGAAGAAAGGATATGCGAGGAGGCTGCACCGTACTTAACGGTAGACCATAGCTGCATATGATGATGATGATGATGATATACCTATATATATATATATATATATTATATATATATATATTATATATATATATATATATATATATATATATATATATATATATATATATATATTTATATATATATATATATATATATATATATATATATATATTTTGTCAGAGTTTGAACAAATCTTCCAAACCGGAGAGTTCGAACAATGTACCACAAATGTGTGACTGTCTTCCGAAGCAGGGGATTCTGCTTGTTGTTGCTGTTTCACTTCCAGGTTTTCCATCGCATACTTGGCTACGCCGTTCTGATGAGAACCAACGAGTCCGAAACACGTGTCAACAGCTGCTTCGACATATGTGGGCTAGACCGATAATTTTGCTTGTTTTATATACTATTTCGCCGCGATAAATTTTCTCTTTGTAGTTTATATATATATATATATATATATATATATATATATATATATATATATATATATATATATATATATATATATATATATATATATATATATATATATATATATATATATATATATATATATATATATATATATATATATATATATATATATATATATATATATATATATACTTTAATGTTATTTCAAATTATTATTAATAATTGTTTTGGCCGATACTTGGTGAAATGTTATATTCATAATGAAATACCTTCAATAACAATTTACTGAAAATTTCTGTATTTTCTAATGTTATATATTTGTAAAGTACTACGTTTCGCCATTCTTTTGTTTCATCAAGTTTATTCAGAAAAAGCTCTATCATACATTCAAGAGAAATTCGAAACGTAGCTTCTCACAATTGAATTGTGGTTTGAATTTCATGAAGTTGTCAACGACTCAGAATCTCAAAGAATCTGATCCTTCTGAATAAAGAAAATATAATTTTAAAATTCAAGTTATCATGTCGATTCAATAACCCGTCTGGAATATACCGTATTCACACATTTCTATTTTTATGGAAATTTCTCTACGGTAATGAACCAAACCTTAATTGTACACAAATTCAATACAGCGTGAATGGGAGAGTTGGTTGAATGTTTAAAACACTCAAAAAACTACACTTTGACAATATAACTTCCTTCTCGGAAACTAATCAAGCTTGAATTGAAACGTTTAATTAAAATTTAAAAACTTTGAATATATCCAAACAAAAACCAGTGTATCTCTAGCCCGAGGCCAGTAATAGAGATAACTTCATCAGGTAGGTAAAAGTGGAAAAAGAGAGAGAGAGAATCGCAGACCATAAGGGGCCTCCAGACAGAAATATAAAAGCTTTAATGGATTTGAAAGTAGGCCCAACGTACCATTCAAACTACCGTTGAAAAATAATTCAACAAAAGTGTTAGAATGTCGTTATTGAATTTGGAAAGGAAGACTGAGTAAACTCGATTCAATGTTAGGATAACCAGCAGGAAGTGCGTGATGACTGAAATACATCTTCAGGAGATCTTTAACAATAAAATGGTCAAGTCTAAATCAAGTCATTTCACTTTTTAGTCGTATCTTTCCCGACAATAATTGACTGTTCATCTGTAGCGAAAGTCAAAAGTGATATATATATATATATATATATATATATATATATATATATATATATATATATATATATATATATATATATATATATATATATATATCAGGGTGTTAAAAAACAACGTTTCAATACTTTGGGAGCTGATTATAGACCTCAAAATAAGTAAAAAGTTTCATATAAACATGGGTCCGCAAATGAGCCGTTTTGAAGATATGAGCGATTTTCGGTTTTCAAAATATTAACTACTGGCGCAACCAAATACGATAATCACAGAAGATATTTGATTCATTTTTGATTTCTAGTGTTCTACAGAAGATGTTCCATATGACCACCGTCCATTTCAATGCTGTTTCCCTCAATCGTCTAAAAACTTGATTGAACGTCACATGAGAATAATATCACTCATTTTAATAATAGAATAAGGCATTTCAAATTCAGGAATAATAACTTTTTCTTAACAACAGAGTGAGCAGAGTGAACTCGAATCGGATGCAAAATACTCAATAGAAGTACGTAAATGTAATATGAAAAGCAAATGTTTGATGCCAGCTGTGATTTTTTTTTCACGAACCGACTGAAAAACATTTCAATTTTAAAGTCACTAAACAAGATATCTGAAATATGAAAATAAATCGAATAACGTATTTGGTTGCGCTAGTAGTTAATTTGAAAACCGCAAATCGCTCATATCTCCAAAACGGCTCATTTGCGGACCCAAGTTCATATGAAATTTTTTACTTATTTTGAGGTCTTTAATCAGCTCCCAAAGTATTGAAACGTTGTTTTTTAAGACCCTGTAGATATATATATATATATATATATATATATATATATATATATATATATATATATATATATATATATATATATATATATATATATATATATATATATATATATATATATAAAAATATATATATATATATATATATATAGGGGTGGCCAACAAGTCGATCGCTCGTGATCGTTTATTTAAAGTGAAGATTATGAGCTAACAATCCAAGATTTTGATAAAAATAAAGACATTTTGGAATTGATATCATTGCCCTTTTAAAAAGATTTGGGTGTTAGAGCATTATAAAAACAATTTCAGACAAAGGATTAAAAAGAAGAAGAAAATAAAATCATCATTTTATAAACTGATTTGATGTTGATACAAGCAACAAAATTTGAAAAAGTTTTTGGAAATACATAAATCTCGAGGGATTTCCCAGTATCACCAGAATGTAGGGCATATATTTGTATATATCAATATGTTTCGGATGTACGTACCAGTTTAATTCGGCATTCTAATACTTTATGTTCAAGTAAAAGAACACATAGAAACGTTCGGTCAGGATAAATCTGTTTATAGTGAATTTTATTCAATGAATATTGTTTTTCCCTAGAAAAAAATTTACACCCAAAATTGAAACGTAAGAAGACATGCTAGAGAACAACACATCAAAATATGAAGAAAAATTTTCTTTTGGGGTTTTAGTTGTTAATTAGTATAATAAACAGTAGTTTCACTACTTATTTAAATAATTTTTCAATTGATTTTATTTAACTTGGTATTTTATACTTAATATTCTGCATTCCAATCAAGTGTCCTCTCGTCTTTTTTGTTTATTTTCTACATAGTTATAAAAAAATATATATTTTTTCTTGAAATGAAATGTATAACTAACTCAAACAATACATGGTTCATATAAATACAAATCAACTACAGTTATCAAATTGTGTTGATTAAAAATAAAAACCGGCCATATGTTCATATGTATGTATGTATAAGTTTATGTATTTTACGTTGTTTACACGATAACGGGCGCAATTTTGAAGCAATAGGGTTGAAAGTTAGTAAATAGGTAGTTTCGCATGATATCTTGGATGGGATTGTTTTTGGTTCGAATTGCTTGGGGGAAAATAAATCTTGTTTACACGATATAGGTCACAATTTTGAAACAATAGAGTTGAAAGTTAGTAAATAGGTAGTTTCGCATGATATCTTGGATGGGATTGTTTTTGGTTCGAATTGCTTGGGGGAAAATAAATCTTGTTTACACGATATAGGTCGCAATTTTGAAACAATAGGGTTGAAAACTTGTAAGTAAGTATTTTCGGAAGATATCTTACATAAGATTGTTTTTAGTTCGAATTGGTTGGGGGTTGACCCCCTGGGGAAAGAAATAAATCTTGTTTATATGATAAAGGTCGCAATTTTGGGGTAATAGGGTTAAAAGTTTGTAGGTGGTTATTTTCGAAAGATATCTTGGATAGGATTAGTTTTGGTTCGAATTGGTTGGGGGGTTGACCCCCCAAGAGAGAAAATAAATCTTTTTTACATGACAAAGGGCGTAATTTTGGAGCAATAGGATTGAAAGTTTGTGAGTAGTTAGTTTCGTATGATATATTGAATGGGATAGGTTTTAATGCGAATTGGTTGGGGAGTTGACCCCCCGGAGGAGGAAATAAATTTTTTTTACACGATAAAGGGCGCAATTTTATAGAAATAGGGTTGAAAGTTTGTAAGTACGTACTTTCGTATGATACCTTGGATGTGATTGGTTTTGGTACGAATTGGTTGGAGGTTGATCCCCCAGGGAGGAAATAAATACTGTTTACACATTAGAGGGCGCTTTTTTTAATTTGAAAAAAAATCATAATTTAATGAATATATTTTTTAAACTGTATATTTTATGAAAAGCTGCTCTTCTAATGCAGCTGGCTGCGATCGAGTTTTTTTACTTATATGATGTTAACTAAAAATTTACGGTTTTCGCAATTTTTCCTTTATCTGTGCTATAAGACGTTGCTTCGTACCAAATTTCAAGATTCTGAGTTCACGGGAAGTACCCTGTAGGTTTTGATTCCCTTGCGAGTGTCGAACATTTGCAGAAATTTGCGGCATAAACAGCTGTATTTTTCGATTGCGTTGGCTTGATTTTTTCACAGCTCTAAGGGACAGTACTTCTGAGTATTTGATATAAAATTCAGCTTGATACCTCCACGCGTTCCTGAGAAAAGGGCCTTGATAGACAGTCAGACGGACAATAAGAGTTCCGTTTTTTCATTTTCACAACTTGTGCTTCGCTTCTCCATATTATATAAAAAATTGCACGACTTTTCCGTAATAGGACATACACTATGTACATAATTAATGCAAATAAATTCTGAGTTTTGGAACAAAAGAAACTGTTTTATTAAAATTAATTCGCAAAATAAATTTATATCATCGACATCCAATATTCAATTATGTAAATAAACTTTGTATGTTTATAATTAATGATATTTCAATTTGGATCATCCGAGACTTATGTAACAATGCTCAGTTATTTGAGAGGAATTAAATTTTAACATTCTAAATTAGTTTCAGGTAAATATGGGTCAGCTACAAATATACATCAATCAAAACTAAATTATTCTTGATTTATAGATAGAATGAATAGAAAGAAGTTACGCAAAAGGGGAAAATATTTTAATTGAAAGGAATACCTGATATTTCTTTCATTATCCATAATGAACGATATTTTGTTTGAGGTAAAGGAGTGATTAAAATAAAAACGCAGATATTCGTAAGTGTTCCTTTCAAATGCGATAAATTAAAACTTGAATATGCTACTCATAACCATGAACTGAAGAAAAGATGTCTCAATTTATTTTATGTATTTCTTGTCCAATATTTTTATGCAAGAGGTGAGTTAATTTTTAATTTTCGAAAATGAAATAATAAAATGTAAATAAAACTTAGATTTTTCTTTTCATTTTGTTGAACATAATTTGAAATGTTACATACAGAAAGGTAAGGCTATAAACTCAAAAGCCCTTGAAATCAATATTAGAAAAAGTTATAATAATTTATTGAACCATCAATTAGATATTAATAATTCTCCTCTCTTAAATTTATTTCAGTGAGACATTGAATCTTTGTACTTTTTTTTTTTTGTCATAATCTTTTATTAAAGTCCCATAATTACATTATATAACCTTAAGTCTAATAGAATTTAATTGAAAAATATTAATATTATTGACAAGAAGTGTCCTAAGTCTTGGCCGACTTCACAGTCATGAACTTAAAAATATTACATTTGAGTTTTGGCTCGAAATCGCTGTCCTAATGACAGGAATAAAAAAATCTTAATCTTGATACTGGTCTTCTCGGAGTATCATCCTGGGTCTCTTGTGTTTCCACGGTCTGTCTTCATCATATTCTCCAAGTCTGGTGACGAGGGGGTTCGGATTAGTTTGCAAGTCAGCATACATTTTGACTGCCGTCGTTCTGAGTCTTTGTACCTGTCAATCAATCAATCAATCAATCAATCAAAATACGTTTATTCAAGATTCTGGGGGGATGGGGTTTATTTATGTTATCTAGCTAAATATTTTATTGTGGGAAGTTATAAGGTTTTGCAACCTTCTTCAACTCTGGCTTTACTTAATTAATTCACTAACATTTACAATATTAATAAAAACCTAATTTTCCTATCTATGGGGGAATGCGGCTGCGGCCGACTTTTTTGCTAATTACGTGCCATTCGGTCCAAGGTCAATATATTTCAACTGATATTAGATGGTAAGGAAAACCACAGAAAACCTTTACCCACGCAATGAACTTGTACCTGTTATATTTACCCCCTTTTATACTTTTATCTACCTGCCAATAACAATTGTTATGTTTAACGAAATGAAGTGAAAATTAAATACCAAAGTTTTATTTACATTATTGTGAGGCATTTTCACCAAGTACCAAGGACCAAATCAATTCGTTAAGAAATAATATCCTTACTTCTACGATAAAACAATTCGTTCAGTAAAAATCTTAATGAAATTTGAAACTATATGATGGGTTTTGAAGCATCGTGAGTGTTAAAACTTGATTTCATAAATATATTTATAATTATTATTTCTTTCGTATACATATATTCAATTTTGTATATCGGGGATTCATCATATTGTTATATTTGATAGTATGTTCTTGAATCGGCTCTTATATATCATATGTAATTCACTTAATACACTGTTGGAAGCTGATTTCAATTAAATACAATATTGTAAAATTTTGATTAAATTCCCTAGGTATTTGAGGTGTAAACTTTGATAATTTGGAGTCTTAAACCTTACCAGAATTCAACAATTTCACTAAAAATTAAGCTCTTGTAGTTTATAACTAGAAGTAGGTTTCGAAAAGTGGAATGTGAAAGACGTATTTTTTCATCTATGAATCATTTGAATTTCATGGAGGATTTAGTCGAATTGCTTTTCAATCCATTTCTAAAAATATAGCTGTTTATGACGCTCGAAAACGGTACTGATCATTTTTTTTCAAAAAGAATTATAGATATTAGAATCTGAAAAAAATTATGAAATGATTTACCGTGAGAAATATCAAGACTAAATTTTCCTCCTAAATAATTTATATTTGGAAAATAATGACTGGTGAAAATGTATGTGAATATGAACCAGCAATATCCAATTTTTGCAATGCAATTTTGAAATTTTCTGCTGTTTAAAGTTACAATATATTCAAATCAGTGCAACATTCTTGAATTTTGAAATTTAAAATAAGTTTCATCAAAATCTGTTTAGATTAACAAATGGTGGATGCGCTTTCTAATATTATCTATGTACAAATAAATCACTGAATATATATCATTTTCTTAGAGATATTGTTATGATGATTTTCATCAAATTCACGGAATAATCTCATGATATAAATTCAATAAAGGGGTTAGAAAAAATATACAAACAAAATTTCATTTCTACTCAAAATTGTGAACGTTGGTAACTAGAATAAGGTTCAGAGATAGTACGTTGAATATATTATTGCAATTCTCTATCGATTACCTAAATTAAAACACAAAATTTCATTTCAGAACGAAAACAATTTACTAATTCTCAAATAAAATTATTGGAACAATTATGACATTAGTGTGAATATGTATATATATATATATATATATATATATATATATATATATATATATATATTATATATATATATATATATATATATATATATATATATATATATATATATATATATCTATATTTATATATATTTATATATATATATATATATATTTATATATATATATATATATATATATATATATATATATATATATATATATATATATATATATATATATATATATATATATATATATATATATATATATATATATATATATATATGTTCAGAAAGATTTCCGCGGTCGGAAGTATTTGAAAAACTTGGTTCAAGGAATGAACCGCGTAAAAGATTTGAAAAATCTCGACGTTTCGGCTCCTTTTGCGAAGCCATCTTCAGGAGAATTAGAAGGGAAATAATTCAGAATCGTGGCCTCAATCTGCCTACTCCACGAATCTAATTAGGAGGAATCGGAAACAATACGATTGTGTGGTCTCAACCTGCCTACTCAACTAACCGTATTGCTTCCTGTCAAATCTGAAATCTCAACCTGCCTACTCTTCAGAGTCAACTAGTTGACTCTGAAGATCCAATACGGACGCCAATGGTGGAAATTGAAAAAAATATTTTCACACTAAAAAGAGCATTTTTTGGTGTGAAAATATTTTTTTCAATTTCCACCATTGACGTCCGTATTGGATTCGGACTAAATATTTTTTGATAAAAAAATGGTACGCCACTGCTTTTTCTAAAAATAAAAACCTTTTTTGAAATCCCTATTTTATTTAGAGCAAATTTAATCTCCAAATTTTCTTTCGTAGGACGCGTAAAAAAATCAGAAACATTTCTCTTTATGGTCATATGGCTATAAATGAATGTTTATTAATTTACTAACAATAATTAACAAACTGAAATAACTAAAACAAATGTAGTACTTAATAAGTTAAATTAAATGTTGCTACAGTACAACCTTCAATACGACGGAAAAAATTTATTTCTTCCTTAAAACTTTAACACCCTGTATTTCGGAAAGGAATCGTTTTCAGACCATATTTTTTATGGCAAACTATCATTATTTTCTCATGTAGATGCACCTCCTTAAATATTTTACCTTACTTTCGAAAGACCCTGTATAATACTATCTAATATTCTGCAGAAAATATTCTCTTTCAAAGCCTACTCGAATATCGTTCATAATAAATATCTAATAATCTAATTCAGATTCCCCATTTGTATTTTTATGTTGCTAATATATTCAGCGTAATATACTTATAATGACTGGCAAAAGTAACTGAGAATTGGATAGAACCGCAATTAAGAGAGCAGAAAAAATTTAAATTACCAAGACGGGAATCGTAAAGTGTGTTTCAAAACACGAATTACTTTAATAATATTGTTTCTACTATTTGCTGTTCGATGTTACATCAAATTAATGGTCTGTCCAAACGATGCGCTACTTGGATGGATTCTCATGATACCGTTGTGCCATGTTTGTCCTCAGGCGATTCAATAAGGAAATAATTACGAACATTTGATGTATGAGGTTATATACATGATTATTCTACTCGATATATTTACTGTAACATTCTTTGTTATTTTTATATTCGTTCATTTCAAATCTAGAGTAGATTTATCTGATAAATCGAACTACTGATGATGTTTTACGAGGGATGAAACTGTCAAGATAATTTGCGATCAAGTCCCGAGAAAATTTCGATAAAAAAAACATGAGTTAATTCATGTTGTACGTTATTTGGAAACAGAACAAATAATAGTTTAAGAAAACTGAAAAACAGGCTTTTATTTTTTTAAACTATTACTTATCTTTGCCTTTATAGTTTTGAAACGTTTTGAAACACGTACTTGGCCCAAAGACACTACCGGGTATTGGATTTGGAAAATCGCAAATTGTATTGTCATCGGTCCTTGATAAGTTTGCAAAGTTTCAAATCAATCCGACATTTTCAAGGGGGTGAAAATCACGTTCAAAGATTCCGTTACATAGTAACATAGATACATATATACATAGATACATAGATACATAGATACATAGATATATAGATACATAGATACATAGATACATAGATACATAGATACATAGAACATAGATACACAGATACATAGATACATAGATACATAGATACATAGATACATAGATACATAGATACATAGATACATAGATACATAGATACATAGATACATAGATACATAGATACATAGATACATAGATACATAGATACATAGATACATAGATACATAGATACATAGATACATAGATACATAGATACATAGATACATAGATACATAGATACATAGATACATAGATACATAGATACATAGATACATAGATACATAGATACATAGATACATAGATACATAGATACTCACATACATACCAACCTAATGAAAGTGTGTTGAAAATGCATTGATTTATCCTTGAAAATGAGAAAATCTTCTCTGCTCATTTCAATAATTATTTCTGGTAACTTTCGACAAATATTTATTGTAATTCGTAAAAACAATGATACATTGATACCAAAACAATTCCATTCAAAACTAAAATCTTTCACCTTTATAAGTCAGAACAATATTATTATTTCAAATCTGAAGAAAAGAACATTTTCCATTTTAAGATACTTTCACATGATGTGCAGTAATGCATTTCACAAACCCTTCACATAATTGTGTAGGTATCTACTTTCATTTTAACTCATACTTGGTATTCATAAATTACTAAATTAAGTCATATTGGTTTTAATATCTAGGATTTTTGCAATGCTAAGGAAAGTTGTTGATTTTATTTATCTAAAGAAGAAAAGGGACAGTCACTTAATCACCAGAATTTTTTCAATGCTAAAAAAAGTTATTTATTTATATTTAATCTAATGAAGAGAAGTGCTAATCAATGTATCAGTTCTGATAATATTTGTTTCAGTGGTAGGAATTTATTTATCGAGATCACAATTGATCCTTTTTCGTGCAGTTTCTCAATAATGGAATCTTTAATCATGTATCTATTTACAGACACAAAGGCCTACAGATATAATGACTCAGGAGGCGGTCCATACGGAATGGAAAGTATAGGGTGGAGGTAGGGATAAACAATAAATAAAGAATGTAGAAGTCGGTATATATCACACATTCGAGACCAGACCACCGAGGAAGCAGCATCGCCCTGGGAAAGCGGTGAATTCGACGGCAAGCGACTGAAACTGAAGACGACGAGGAGTGAAGAAGGACCTAGATGGCTGAGAGAGGATTGTCCATCAGACACGTTCTTCATCGGTTCGCTAGTAAGAAGCCAGCGCCCAACAGAGGACGGCACGGTGGATGGAAGCGGATCGTCAGGTTCGAAGACGAATGATGCTCATTGCAAACGACGAGAGAGAAGATGGATATTGGATCTCGATGTCGGAATAATGGCCATTGCAGACGACGAGTGTGAAAATGGATGTTGGATCTCGAGGTCGGAGTGATGAGCATTGTTCAAGATCGAACCAACCTGGGATGAAGCGAACATACTTCAAGTCGACAGAGAATGCCACGGGCAGTCGTCAGGTATGTTTGCTTGATTTCAAAATTAATGCGACGCGACGCAGAGAGATATACACTTGGGTCTTGAAATATAGACAAGGAAGGGAACAGTTCTGGTGCTGACCGCAGCACGAGAGTCCTAATCTAAGTGTGAGACTGGAGGTTTAGTAGGCTTATGCCCGGAAACCGAAAGAACAGAGGTTGTTTTTAGTGGGCAGGCAATGTGATATATATTTATATATATTCAACTATTGAATCCCACACAGGCCGGGTTCGCAACCGTATCGCTTTTGAAGTTTCACCTCGATTTAAAAAAAAAAAAAAAAAAAAAAAAAAAAAAGGTATATATCACACATTTCAATAGCTATCCTTCATTTGTGAACTATAACTAAACCAGTGATTATTCAGAGCAGAATTACGGAGTAATTCGGACGAATTTAGAGGTGGGTCTCCACCAGAGAAAAATTGCCTACTTTTGTGTTGGTGACACGTCTTGGTTACACAAGTTTATGTAGTTAGCAACAAAAATTGTGAAAAAATGTTTTTGGCGGTAAACATCAAAAGAATACCCTTGTTATAGATATTTTTGCGCTCTGTGGGTACGCTTTCAGTTGGGAATATTTGTTGGAAACATGTCATAAAAGTATAAAAAAGGATGCAGTCATGCAATGGGGCTAAACGAACTTGAAATACAAAGAAAAATAAAAAATTTGACGGCACAGTTTTTCAGAGATAAAAAGAAAGTGAAAAATAACATTTCTCCAAGTATTTAATAGTTCAATCCCTCCATGTACTTTTATTGCTTTAAGGCTTGTTCATGCCCAATATTTATGTTTGTTTTTTTGCAGAAAATAATAAAAACTGCGGCTGCTTGCATAATAGCATAATATCATCGTCGTTTGGAGATATTCCCGATGGTGAAGAAAGCTTGTTGTCAACTCAAGTGTTTTCCAAGTTGTGGGCAACTCGGTGTGGACCCATTGGTACCAAAAGTTGGTGATTTTCTGGAGAGTTGCAAACAGTTGGAAACGTTAAAGTTGTCAACAATTTCGGTGGAAACGTACCTTAACGCTTTGATAAAATTTAAATGTAACAAAGACAAATTTTCTGTAACTACAATGTAGGCAGTAAGTACCATTTCTGGAGATCAATAGGTACAGTAGTTGAACGATGTTTTAAAAGTAGCATGATTTATTGAAACATGACCGAACATTAGGTGAAGAACCTGCAAGTATGATTGTGGTTACATCAGAAAAATATACCATTATTTTCAATCGTTATAGTTAAATATAGCACCATTTCAACGATTTTGAATCTTCCTCTTAGCATAACAAAGGATACATTGCAGAATGCTTAAGCAGCTGTGAAACCAATAGTGAATGTAGGTACTGGCCAAAACATTTTTTGAAGTTGCGTAGCAAAGAAA
The DNA here is from genome assembly GCA_030704885.1 of Cynegetis impunctata. Taxonomy (NCBI): domain Eukaryota; kingdom Metazoa; phylum Arthropoda; class Insecta; order Coleoptera; family Coccinellidae; genus Cynegetis; species Cynegetis impunctata. Next base: position 652,882 of record JARQZK010000737.1, read on the forward strand.
GTGATATAGCTTTTGTAGCAGACTGGAAATTGATATAAATAACAGATTGAATAACTCGATTTATATAACTTTTCTAAGTAATTTCAAAATTCTCAATCGACTGTAGAGCTCTTCAAGGAGGTCCTGATGGAATAAATACCAGGGAAATTAACAGAAGGATGATTATAGTATTTGCATTGCATAAATATAAGTTTCTGTCATTCATTCTCAAATAATCAGTGGATTCTAATTTTTTTTTATAGGATTGATCAGAAGATAATTTTCTGAAGATAATGATGAATCACAAACTTCCATTTAAATATAAAAAAAACAAACATTTAGTAGTTTAAAATATCTCAATTCACGATATTACTTCCACATCAAAAAGTGATGTGGAAGTATAGTAACGGTCCAAAAATTTTCAAACTTTTTTTTTTTAGCTATGTCCCAAAACGTGGAGGAAAGGTAGTTTGAGCAAAAAACTCTGTAGCTCTGAAAACTTTTGAAGGAAATGAGCTATTAACTATAAGTTTGATACACAGGTAGGTAGGTATCCAGGTTTTGAGACAATTTGGTTCGGGGGAAGGGGGTGAAATGTAGTGTTAATTAGCAAAGGAAGGCATCTTTTCGTTGGAAATTCAGTAATATGTCGTTTTAGGGTGTTTTTGGCTTATAGATTTCGATTTTATAATCGATATGACATTTTTAGATAAAATAGTGGTAAGTATGGGGGGAAAACGGGGTAGAAATTGCAAATTATTGTAAAAATCGAAGGGTTTTCAGGTACCTATACAAATTCCGATTTTATATACTATATGATAATTTAATACAAAATTATGAAAGAAGGAGGGGGGTATAAAAGAGAGAATGGATAAAATTAAGAATTGTTGAAGAAAATCGAATAGTTTTCAATTTACCATAAGTGTTTGCTATCAATAATAAAAATATATATTTTCCAAAAGGTTTTTATGTTACCAAAAGTAGTAGCCATTTATAATGAAAATTAAAAAAAATTTATTCGGTTCATACCAAGTATTTTGCTGGACATTCTATGAGAAATCTATTTCACAAACTATAAATTAAAAAATACATTTAAATATTATAAACAAACAATGGGAATTGAAAACACAACATCACATGAGTTATTATAGGTGTAACTAGGCGAATCTCAAAGCACTATTTTCGGCCTTATTCTCTTTGTATTTTTGTAATGAATGATCTTTGTGTCACAGAGAATGTAAACCTATCGGTATATGCAGATGAGACAAATACACTTCTCTTGAAAAAAAAATTAATAAATGTTTTATTTCATTTTGTGAAAACCACTCTAGCATATATTTTATCTGGACAGGTTTTTCTATTCTGCCACTTTGTACTTTATAAACCGTAGTTCCTATAGCTGTTATTAATATAAGTTAAGAAAAAAATTTGTCAAATCACCCCTTTTCCAAAGTGAAATACTGATGAGATCTTTAAGGCGCAATTCCACTGGGGCAACAATTAAGCGACATGTAGCATGCGACGATGACGCATGCTACACTCAGTCTTCCAATTGGAGCAACATAAAGCAACATGCAGCATGCGACAATGACGCATGCTACATATTGACCGGTGTTGCCCAGACACATGCGTCAGTGTCCGACAAGATTCATCCTGCCGAACAGTGTCGGCGTTTATCCGATAGTCATCGGTCCGGTATGACATGTATCCTGCGACACGGAGTGGAATATTGAGAAAACTACTTTGTTCATTGAAGATTATCATAATTCTCCGGAATTATGGAATAATAAAATATCAGATATCCGGAACAGATACATAAGTGAAGGATAGCTATCGCCGGTAGCCAAATATCTTAATGTTACTGATAACCTAACACGAGGTGATATTGCTCCACGAAAGTTATCAAATTTTGCGAGATCTTCCTTAATAAGTATTTAAAATCCTCTCGGCTCATTCGAGTAAAATTTTGAAGCTGAACTTTATCGTCGGCATTTACTTTTTTGCATAAATCTTTCTGAGCTTTTTGACCACCAACATATAATTGTCTCCTCCACCTCCTTGACTTCCTTCTTTTCCTTTTTCTATTCAAAGCTATTACCCAATATGCAGCAGTCACATCCTTTTGAAAAGACATGATGCCGCAAGCTGAAGTTGCCTCTATTGAATTGATATAGATGCATACCACAAACATATGCTACAAAGCGCATGCGACAGTGAGCGACAAGTTGCTCGTTCGACAGTTTTTAAATTCGTGCGGCATAGTCGCACAACTACAAATAGGAAACACAAGACGACGTGTAGCATGCTGCATGTTGCCTAATGTTGCCCCAATGGAATTGCGTCTTAACCCTTTCAGGGCAACTAGTTAGCTAGGAAGACCACAGTTTGTTAGTCATGAGTAAAACTGCTCGTTAGCTATTTCAGTATACCAGTGTGTTTTGTGGGTTGTCTAACATAGCAAAATTTGACGTGTTCATCGAAGACAGACCGAAATAAGTCGAAGCGCGTATAACGTGCATTTGTTTACTATAGTTGGACACTACTTAGAGGATCTGCTGAAACTGTGTGAATTTGTTATTTTTATTTATGAATGTTGGAAAAATGGCTCCAAAGTTATTTACTTATATTTTACTTATGCATTTTCATGAATATATTGAACGTATATGTTTCCTTTTTTTCGAAATTACTAATTTTGTTGGGGTCTCCTAAAGTGACCACTGGGCACTTACGTAATCGTGTTATCTTATTTTAGTTCTGAGGAAGCAAGTTTGGAGTACCTACCTACTGAATAAGCCTGCCAATTTTCGAAAGGGCCAACCTGGGAGATATTTTTAAGCAGTTTAGTAGGGAGGGGGTTGAAGAAAATGTCAATCATTTATTCATTTTTAATTTATATATACCTACTCTGCTTCTAATATTTGACAGTTTTTTACCACAAAATCATAATCTTTAAAAATCGAAGTTTGATTAGTAGAGCGCGGTTGCGTATAATTTTAAAAAACTGGGGAAATTAGCCACCCCGGGAAGTCGGGAGGTTGACCATTATTACCGGAGTCATCCGGGCAATCCCAATAACTGAATATTTAGAAAATCTTCATGCAGATGAGTTCTATGATTTGTAAGAAATGTTCAGCGTGCAAAGTAGAATTGTGTTTGAAACATGACAAAAACTGTTTCATGTTATATTACGCAAAATAGGTTATATTGTTTGGTTATATGTTCCTACTGGTTATGTGGAGTGACCACATCCTGCAGGATAATCCTTGTGTTTTTTTATCTTGCAATTTGTTTCATTTTCTTCAAGTACCTATCTCTAATAAACCATTATCAAACCACACATAATATTTTTTCCACAAAAAAATAATTTGGGCCGGAAAGGGTTAAAAAGGATCGAAACAACTTATTTGTTTGTTTTTGAGTTGGTCATATTTAGTTACCTATATCATTTGCTTTCAGTGTAGATTCTCAGTGTTATGACTCATATAGGCAGTTCTCGTGGAATGTTTTCTGATAACTTCCAATTTCCCAATGAAATTTCTGTATCAAAATCGGTTCGATATACCGTGGTTTATTCTAGGTGTCCGAGAATTTTACCTAGATGTTATTTTAAATAATAAAGCTGCACAAGCCAAAGAGAGAAAGATTTCAAAGTAAGGTAGTCGAAACGGTACATCGGCTTGAATTTACATAACTCATGAATTTTAACGTGCCAGTTCAATTATAATAATATATTCTTTTATACGCTTCACGTCGACTTTGTCGATTCGCTTTTCTATATGAAATCTGAAAATGGAGCGCACAGAGGCGTACCTAAAAAGTTCTGTTGGCTGAGGTAGCCCATATGTTTTTATTTATAGTGTTTGTCCAGTTCGGAGATAGAGATAGATGAACCTTAATATTTTTAGTTGTATTTTCTTCGAAAATAATAGACTAGAGAGTGAGTTGCGAAAGGCAGTTTTATAATAAATATATATATATATATATATATATATATAAATATATATATATATATATATATATATATATATATATATACATATATACACATGATTCTTTGAATTTACTGGGCGATCCCTCAGTTTCAGCATTCATAGAAAACCACTGATAGGTAATACACCTATGAAAATTTAATGAATTTTAAATGTCTCGTTGAAAGCTATAATAATTGGAATCGCATTATAGATAATCCAAACCTTGAGTTGGCTTTCGCTGAGAGGGTGGATGTTCTGGGTGAACTTCTTGAGAGGACGTGTCCAATGGTGGAAACTGCGTATAAGAACAGAGGAATAGCAAAGCCTTGGATAACGAGGAGGATTGTTGAACAGGGGAAGCAGTTGCGAAATTTGTTCTGGTTGGTTTGTCGTTCTGTGTCGGTTGACTTGAAATCTCAGTATAAAGAGGAGTTGAAAAAACATAAATTAGAGATAGAAAGGTCTAAGCAATTTTACTATAAGCGGAGATTAGAAAATTTCAATATTAGAAGTAGAGGAGTCTGGAAAATTGTGAATGAGCAGTTGGGACGTAAAAAAAGACCGGATTTGGTAAGTCTGAATTGGCAGGGAATTGTGGAAACTGATAACTCGAGGATTGCTGGAATTTTTATGAAGTATTTTTCGTCGGTGGGGGAGATACTGCGGGGTAAACATTTTGGCTCCAACATGACTCTTCCACCCACTGCTTGCGATTTTTCATGCAAATCGATGTTTTTGAAGCCTGTTACCGAAACATCACTTTTGCGCATGATTGGTGAGATGAAGCCGTGTGATGCAGTTGGTCTAGATGGTCTCAGTACAAATATAATTAAGTCGATCTCAAGTTCTATTGTTAATCTACTTGTTAAATTGATAAATAAATCATTGAGTGAAGGAGTTTTTCCCTCTATCCTGAAACAAGCTATCATAGTTCCGGCGTACAAGAAGGGAGATGCATCTTTGCCGGACAGTTACCGGCAAATTTCGATTCTTTGTGGAATTTCTAAGCTGCTGGAGTTTGTTTTTCATTCACAAGTTGTTGATTTCCTTGAGAACAGTAATATGATTTCTTCGTCGCAGCATGGATTTCGTAAAGGTAAGTCAACGGAAACTGCAACTGTTGACATGTCTAATATAGTCTATAAAAAGCTGGATGAGGGTTTGATTGTTGTCGTGTTGTTTTTTGACCTGACTAAGGCGTTTGATATTATGTGCCCAAATGTTGCTCTGGATAAGTTTCATAATCTTGGCTTGCGAGGTGTTTGCTATGATTGGTTGAAGTCTTACTTAGAGGGTAGAAATGTTAGAGTACGGGTGGGAGACTGTGTGTCTGGGGAATGCAAGACTACATTAGGTGTTCCACAGGGGTCGATCCTAGGACCGTTGTTGTTCATGTTGTTCATGAACGACTTACCTCAACATATTAAGGAGGGCGATTTTTTATGTATGCAGATGATACCTCAATAGTGATCTCGGGATCGACATCTGTGGAAATCGAGATGAAAATTGTTGAGGTGTGTGATAGGATGGAGTTGTGGTGTCAGCGCAACAGATTAATTCTCAATGCGAGCAAAACGGTGCAATTACAGTTGCATAATGGTAGGCTATCACGTGATAACCAGTTTAATGGTGTTGACGAGGAGACCCGATATTTGGGTTGTTTTCTTAACTCAGAATTGAGGTGGGAGACTCACACGAATCATGTTTGCAAAAGACTGAGTAGCGGATATTTTGCTCTTCTTCAGCTGAGGTCCAGTATGGCACTTATAGATCTTGTAGGTGTGTGTCATGCTATGGTTCACACGCACCTCACTTTCCACACATTATTATGGGGTATATCAACTGGTTGGAGGAGGGTATTCATTGCACAGAAGAGAGTTATTCGGCTATTGTTTGGCCTTCAGCCTACTGAGTCATGTAGGAGGTATTCCGTTGGCCATGGTATACTCACTCTGCCCTCGATATTCGTCCTCAAAGCAGCAATGTACGCTAGACAGAATTTTGCCTCTTTTGCGAGACTGGGTGCTTCATATAATACAAGAAATGATTCGAAATTACTTTTTCCTAAGCATAAGAGTGCGTTGTATGAAAAGAGTCCCAGATATGTGTCTGTTACCGTTTATAATAAATTGCCGTCATTTATTACTAGCATAAGTAGTACTGTAAAGTTCAAAAAAGAGCTGAAGCGTTTTCTACTAGGTCATGCATTTTATTCATTCGAAGAGTTTTGTTCCACATAGTTCTGTGCTGGTGTTTATAACTTATGTTGTAGATATGTTAGTATGTTTTTATTTATATGTGTATTCTAAAATTCTATTTATACATTATTATGACGTGTACATGCTTGTTTTAGCCAACGTACGAATAAAATTTATTATTATTATTATTATTATAAATAGTGCTAATTCTAATGCAGTAAAATTCAGTGTCTTCCATTTATTTATACATAGATAATTATCATTACCGTTATCCAAATTATAACAAATTTGAGAAATAAATCAAAATACCTAATATACTGCATAAAGTGAAGAAGAAAAATTCTTCAATAATTAAAAAAATTATCCTGTATTCCCAACGAGAATTCTACATTCACAATACAACACTGAATTATAAAAATAGTCCCACCGGCTCAAGACCTGCATACAGCTCTTTCGATCTTATTAGATCTCATTAGTGCAGCTAATTTCAAATAATAATAAATAAATAAATAAATAAATATATATATATATATATATATATATATATATATATATATATATATATATATATATATATAAATATATATATATATATATATATACAGAGCCATTGACTTATGAAAAATATTGTGGGGGGGGGCCTTGCCGGGGAAAATTTTCTGAATTTTAGATAAAAATAGGGGTTTTAAAGTTTCTTTAAGCATTTTAGAGTCATATGATCAACATTAGAACGCCGAAAACTTGATACTCCGGAAAACTCAATAAGCCTGACCATTTTTTGGCTTTGAAGAACGAAACAACACATAAACACACACGGTATTTTCGTAGAAAGCTAATTTAATTTACAGTATTAATTATGCTTTTAGACTATTACAGAGGAGTGAATATATAGCACTGAAAAGACTGAAATTATATTTCAATAAATTCTAAACTATCATTTAAAGAATAGAACATAAAATATTGCTGCAGCACAGTAATAGCACTTTGACTAATAAGTGAAATAGTTAATTTAAGCTCACTTTGAATAATGCTTATGGTTCATTAAATAAAAGCAATAATTCAAAGTTAATGCTTTGAAAATATTTAAGTATTATGAAATATGAATGAAAATTAAGCAAGTATTTGTAAATAAATAATACAGTACTATAGTAATATAGTAATACAGTCCTAAACTAGTACTAATATTTAACATTTTGTATGTATTTAATTCTCTATTTTATGAAGATTTTTAATATTGCTCTAAATTAGTAAATGTCAACATAATTTTGTGATTTTACAAAGCATGATGTAACTAATAATTTTCTTAAATTATTGAATAAATTTTTGAGGGGGCTCGGGTTCCCTCAGGCCCCATGGAAGCGGCGCTACTTATATATACATATATATATATATATATATATATATATATATATATATATATATATATATATATATATATATATATATATATATATCTAATATATAAAATTCTCGTGTCACGGTGTTAGAAGTTAAACTCCTCCAAAAAGGTCGAGCCATTTTGGAGGAGTTTTGTGTGCATATCGGGTAGGTCTGAGAATCAGCCAACATCTATTTTTCATTCCCCGAAATGTTGAGGGTGATCCACCCCTTAATTTTAATTTTTTATTCTTCAGACAAAATTTTCTGTTCTATTTTTTTATGATACAGCATTCAAAAATTCATACAACCCTAAATTTCCACCCCTCTACGATCAACCCCTATTTTCATTTGTTGATTATGAACTTCAATTTTTTTGGCAAGATTTTTGTTTTTATTTTGTCATGACTTAGAATAAAAATTCCTTCGCGATTTTAATTTTTTTTTATTTTATCCACAGATCCACAATAGGGTTGCAAGATGGCAATCGAAAATAACAATAGTCAGTCTGAGAATAGGTTATAATATATTTTTCATACCCCTAACTGATTAGGGTGGTCCATCCCAAACATTTTTATAAAGTTTTTGGACAAAATTTTTATTTTTATTTTTTTATGATGTTGCATTAAATAATACATACAACTCTAAATTGTCACCCTTCTATCAACAACCCATACTTTTTAATAGCCATTTTAATAATTTAAACGTTTGCCGGGTCAGATAGATTGATAGATATGTAGATAGATAGATGGATAGATAGAATGATAGATACATAATTATATAGATAACTATCTAGATAGATAGATAGATAGAAGGATAGATAGATAAAAATAATTTATATGGCAGAACAACGCTTGCTGGGTCAGCTAGTATATATATATATATATATATATATATATATAATATATATATATATATATATATATATATATATATATTAAAAATTAAATAATAAGAAAACAACTTGTCTAAAAACCACAAAATGAAAATAACTTTTTATTCGACTAGTTTCGCCTGTTACAGCATTATCAAGACTGAATACGATAATGCTGTAACAGGCGAAACTAGTCGAATAAAAAGTTATTTTCATTTTGTGGTTTTTAGACAAGTTAAGGTAAGAGCACCAGTTGTCGACACGTTAAGAAAAAAAAATCAGTCATTCTGGCACAGATTCCAGAGAATTGAAGTTCATATCAAAACTACCATGTCTACCGGATGTTCATAGTTTAGGCTTCACGTCGAATCAGAAATTGGGATGATTTTAAACCAAATAACAAAAAAATAAATTTTTTTGTAAATATCTGCAAATGTCCCTAAGCTCGACACGCTAAATTAAGGATGTTCCAGTTCTTGACACTGTAAATGCTCCAGTAGTCGACACATGTAAATAACATCAGTTTTGATCTTGGGAAATTACATAACAAGAAAAATGTATGTTATGAAAGCAGAATACAATAATAAAATATTCAACACATTTGTGAATTGAATATCTTAGAGGTAAAATGAAATAGAAAGATTTTAAGAACACAAATGTAACAAAAGCTTTCTTAAGTCACTTTTATAGTTCATTAATTGCTAAGGCATTGATAAATCGGTAGCTGGCCCTTTCCCCAAGTGTAGTCAGTTCTGGCGTCTCGACTTTACTGATTATCTGATCGAATGGAATATATGAAACAGCTACAAATTCTTTTCTTCGACTGTCAAAGTTTTTCAACCCATAACTTATATGTTTCCACGTGAAACAAATGCTTGAATAATACATAAGTATATGAATACAGACGCATTCCTTTTGCCACTCTTAAACTCTGATAATATAAAACTTCCTTGCTTCATCAAGTCTTCAAAGCTAGTATTTTCAGAATACACCTCTTCCCAGTCAGAATCTTCGGTATGAAGTCCTGTCTGAATCCTAAGAAGACGACTCTGGTGGCAATGGTTGTTTTGTCTTTATCAACTTAAGTTTCTTCTGTTGTGTGCTAACTCGTCCTTGGCATCTCTTGCTTTTTTCCTTTCTTCTTTACACCTTTCTTCTTCTTGTTCCTTACATTCTTTTTTTTTATAGTACTCTATCACAGCAGGTAGAATTTCTCTCTTTCGTTTTATGGCTGTGAAGAATGTTCTGGCCACAGCAAAGTTAGTTCGAAAGGCGATAACAAAAAAGGCAAATGTTATATGTTCTGATCCGTATTGAATGAATAAACCATTACAGTTACATTGGGCTCTTTTCACATGAATATTTTCTTTTCCTCGACAACCGTGTCGACCATAGGAGATTACCACACCTGTACGATAACTAGATCCAATATTCGTCACCCCATGTCGACTATTGGAACGGAGTGTGATCCACACCAAAGATCACACTCCGTTCCAATAGTCGACATGGGGTGACGAATATTGGATCTAGTTATCGTACAGTAAAGTAACGTATACATATCTGTATCAAATGAGCTGAACGTTCAAACCACACTGAGTTATTAGCTTATAAAAATGTTCCTTTTCTCGACACCCCTGTCTACTATAGGAACATAGCACTTTTCTTGTACCAGAACTCGACACATGCCAAAAAATATGTCAAAAACTTAAATAACCACAATATACTTACCTGGGCTGCAGCTTCGAAGGTTTCTAAGTTAATAGAACACAATAAAAACATTTTTAGTCAAAAAATACCACTAAACAACACCACAACAAAATTAGCTTTTCTTAACCTACACCTTAACAAACACTGGTTATTGGCGGGAAAAGTCGAGGTTGCTGGAAAAACTTCAATTGTATTCTTGTATGTTAGTGAGTTTCCATGGCATAACTATGGCAATGTGCACTAGAAAGTCGGAGCTATCATTGGTTATTTCGGGAAGCCGATGTTTGCTATGGTTACGTTATTTTTTCCAATAATTACAATGGGTGTCGACTACAGGTACAGTGTCGACAACTAGTGCGTTTACCTTATTTTCTTATTATTTAATTTTTAATATAAATATGAACTACCACAGAGTTGATTCATCGTCCATCGAATTTATATATATATATATATATATATATATATATATATATATATATATATATATATATATATATATATATATATACTATAGCGAGAATAATATACTATAGCACTGTATCGAAATAAGTGAAGTGCGGGAGTTGATTTTATATCCTTGTCCATGATTTTTGAGGTGTTCTCGAGGTTTCGTATACTTTTTACGCAAATTCAATTTCAATATGTGTAATCACATAAAATATTATTTGTAGTATTTATATGATGCGCTTCATCCATCTTTCGAGGACTCATTATTTGAAATAGCATACTAGTGAAAAAAATTGTAAGATAAGAATATCAACTTTAGATTAGGAGCCAGAAAAGAAATAAAGATAATAGTTTCCTGAAAATAATGGAAGCAAATGTTTCGAATCTATAAACAAGCATAATTTCATAGTTATAATTGTAGATTGTGTCATGAGTGTTTCAAAGACAAAAGAAGATATTTCTGAGATAATTTCATAATTATTTTAGCTCTACCGATAAATATGTAAATACTACTAGTAATCAATTATTTCACTTCATTTTGCCAACATGACGCGAGTTCTTCTAACTTCAGACTAGAAGAGGTCGTTAGTTTATGTCGTGACCATCTAATTCCTATGTTTATAATAAGTATTCATAACTGAGATAGGAATTTCCTGTGGTAGCTTACTTGATTATATACCATTGTAAATTACATAATGAGGAAGAAAAACCTATTGACTTATGACCTGAAAACTGTTTCGATTCAGTCTTGATCCCATTATACTTTTTCGTTTATTTCCTAGGTTCTACCGAATTAGGTCAATGTGTCAGTTGGGCACTAGGTTAATTTTACTGGAATTGTTATATAATTACGGAATCTGCCGAAATAAGTATTATTTCTTATAGTAAACTATGTTTCTTCGAAATCTATATAATGCTACTCTTCAGGGCAAAACTGGAAAATAAAGTTAGGATATCAAATCAATATTTGTTGAATTCAGTATGTAGAAAAGTATCTTATACCTCTGATAAAATTGAAAAATTACATAATATAGTTTTTTCCATTAAATGGTTATTAATTCAAATGACTGCTCGCTGGAGCATTTTTCAAAATTATCAATCAAATGAAGTGAAACTCTTGTCTTGATTTCACTAAAATTCGTTTATATACTCGATATATCTTTCTAGCTATCAAGAGCTCATGACAAAAATTGAAAATGTAAAGGTTTAAAAAGATAAAGGCCACGTGTTTCATTCCTCCCTGAAGTATATGTCAGGGAGGAGGGCAGCCAGATCAGAGGATACACTTGTATGTACAAGTGTATCAAGGATGGGTGGGACAGGATATTGTGTGGTTAAGTGTGGTTAAGGTTCAGAGGTAATACTGTCCCAGCATTTGCCTTGTAAGTATGAAAGCAGTGAATTACCTATACCATGAGAAAACCTCTGAGAAAAACTCATGGCAGACCAGTCGATCCAGGGGTTCGTACCCGGGACCTCCCAAATACTAGCCAGCCTACCTGAGTACTCAACTAACTAGCTTGGTAATTGAAAATGTTACAATCTATCTATTTATAATACTGCTTTAATAAGTGGGAAAAAAATTCAACTTGAAACAACAATGGGAACAACAGTGGCAAGATCGTGTAGCACCCGAAACTTACAGTAACCTCTTCATCAATCAGACACCACCAGGCTTCAACCTACCTCGAAAAATATGGAGCAAACTAAACCGAATTCGTACCAACTGCGGGGTATGTGCCGACTCACTATTCAGTTGGGGCAAATCAGAAATGAGCACATGTGACTGCGGCGAAGTTAGGCAAACAATCCACCATACTGCCTACGACTGCGACAATAGGCCTAGCCATTGTACAGATGAGGACTTCCTGAGAGCCACTCCAAAAGCTGTTTTTTTTTTGGTCATTAGATGAATTAGTTCCTTGAGCGTGCCGATTTAATCTCCAAAGCCTCCAAAAGTTCCATTCTCTTCAATTTGTTCAATGAATGTAGTATTTTTAGGTTATCTTAATCTATAAAATGGTTATTTTGTATACAATATTCCAAAATTCAAGATACTTCTCTATTTTGGATGATTGATTTTTATGTTGCTGCAATCTGGTGTCGATGTTACTACCTGTTTGACCTATATGAAAAACATCACAATCAATAGACAGAAAAACAGTCTTGGAGAAATCTGGTGTATATAACATAAAATGTATTGATTGTGATGCTGTTTATATTTGTCAAACTGGTAGAAACATCGGCACCAGATTCTTCTAATCTGGAATATAAGAAATATAAGTACGAATAAAAGTCATTTGGGTTCCTTATTGGTAGGTAAATAATAAGGACAAACAAGCAGCCTTTTAGAAATCTGGTGTATATAAAATAAAATGTCTTGATTGTAATGTTGGTTATATTGGTCAAACTGGTAGAAACATCGGCACCAGATTCTTCTAATCTGCAATATAAGAATATAAGTACAAATAAAAGTCATTTGGGTTCCTTATTGGTAGGTAAATAATAAGGACAAACAAGCAGTCTTTTAGAAATCTGGTGTATATAAAATAAAATGTATTGATTGTAATACTGTTTATATTGATCAAACTGGTAGAAACATCGGCACCAGATTCTTCTAATCTGAAATATAAGAAATATAAGAACGAATAAAAGTAATTCGGGTTCTTTTTTGGTAAGTAAATAAAAAAAACAAGCAGTCTTTTAAAAATCTGGTGCATATAAATTAAAATGTATTGATTGTAATGCTCTTCATTTTGGTTAAACTAGTAGAATCATCGGCACAAGATTGGAAGAACACAAAAAATTAACCATCCAAAATAGGAACGTAACTGGAATATCGGAGCATTGTATACAAAACAAACATTTCATAGATTTAGGTAACTCAAAAAAAAAATTCAGTGTAGGTACGTACAATGGAAAAAGGATAGAACTTTTAAAGGGTTTGGAGATTAAATCGACAAGGTCAAGAAACTTATTCATCACTTATGACCTTAGTATTTCCCTACTCATCAAATCAGTATTATTTTGGATTGATTGGGCCGATACTTGGTGTAAATTAATAAACATATTAAAACAATGGTTAAAAATAACAATTTACACATTTATCATAAGAAATAACGCAGTTTGCCATTAGCATCTGAAGAAGGTGAAGTTCCACCGAAACGTGCGTCATGCGTTATTTCTTATAATAAATGTGTAATTTGATCAATAAAATGTTTATTTAAGAGAAAGAGTTCGGGGATGTATGATTATTTGCATTAGTTGATAGCTTTTTTCTCTTTGTATTGGAATACCAATGGGATAAATTTTCAGTATATTACTACCGTAAGGAATGATATGCTTAAGTAATATACCTGTAAAGTACTTTTGAAATAATGAAAAGAAAGGATTGATTTTTAAAGGTTTTGTATTAGTTTAGTGTAGTGCACACACAAATCCAACCGGATTAATTGTGCTCTTGAATCTTTGAATTGGTTGTTTGTAAAATTTTTTTACACTTTATGTATTTTCTTTGAAATAAACATTTTTTGATTTGATTTTGATTTTGATGTATTTCTTTTAAGTCCTTAATTATTCATTATTGCAATATTCAGTATGAATGTACATATTGTTCATATATTTCATTATTTAAAAAAAGGTTTTTTGTCTTCAATACACGATCAAAATACAAAGTGAATTTATCTACATAGAGAATCTATTTATATATGTATATAAACTAAAACACAAAATATTTCTGAAAACTTTTCTATTATTCTGTTCCAAGAATGATTATTTAGTTGAAAACCCACACGCATAAACACGATAATAGTTTGAATAGTGAATTAATCGGCGATGTGTTGCAACTTTCCCTTGCTGTAGGAATGGAGCATTAAATTGACGCTTTTTAATATAATTCTTTCATTTTCTATGGAAATTGTAAATGAATCCTATTACTCCATACCAATATTACAAAATAGAGATACTGCTCATTTTGCAGATTAAGTGTTTATTAATCATGAAATCAGCTTTTTTCTTAGAATAGCTTTCCAATACTTTCAGTATTGAAAAAGTTGAATTTGTAGAA
>JARQZK010000737.1:670000-697500 GCA_030704885.1 Cynegetis impunctata
CTCCGAGCAACTCACGGATCGTCATCGATTTATCTTTACATACACATTCCTACCTAATAACACTAATATTATACGTGTTATTTATAGTCGTATTTTTATATTTGCATACACTCAATAATATATTTATTTTTCCTGCTTGTCTCGGTCCTTACTTTCTGTAGAGGAACGATTACGTAACAGTTGGGGCTCCACCAAAGAAAAGTTGGCAACTTTTAATTGATGGAGCACCACCTGAAAAAAAGGAAACACACTGAAGTATATGTCAGGGAGGCCGGCAGCTTGAGTTTGGGATTAACTCCTTCAGCCAGATCAGAGGATACACTTGTATGTACAAGTGCATTAAGGATAGGTGAGACGGGATATTTATGGGACATAGGAAGTGTGGGTAGGGTCAACAACGTCTTGAGTATAAAGACTCAGGACTGATTTGTGACGTCATCGCCTGGCGGCCGAGCGAACGCTGCGTAGCTATCGGTTCTATGTATTTATCAATGTTTCAAATTCATTTTCCGACTATTTTCAAGTTGTAGCCAACAAAGTGAATTAAGTTTTTCTATCGATATTTGCCATATAGTATGTAAAACCAATGTTTTTAGTTCAATATAATCAATATCTTGAGGTCTCGCTTGAGGTAATGTTCGCCGAAATAGTTTTCTACTTTTGATAAATTGTTATTTTCCGTTTCTTACCTTTACCTAAGCGATCATTTTTCTTGCAGCAGTAGTTTTTAATCAATGTATTTGAGATACAATCCGATAATATACCAACAATGGTTTTAGAAGAATGAATGTCGCATGCTTCGAAATGAAGTAGGTGATTTTCTTTACGAATATATTCAAAAATTAATTTAGATAGAAAAGTTCTTTGGCAAAATACGTTTAAGAATTTATCTTCATGGCTATTGATTATTTTTTGAAATATTATATAACTACTGACCACGTAATTGAAGGACCCGGCGTGTAATCCAGTTTAAATAAAGTTGTTCTTGTTTCATCATTTATTATAAACCCCCCTCTTTCTAAATTAAAAGATTGAACTAATAAATTGAATTCCTCGAAAGTTTTGTAAACAGTACGCTTCATATGTTCTAAATATTCATTTTTGCTGTCCTCAATAGCTTTTTTGAAACGGACTCCGTCCAATACCTTTAGTTTTTCGTCTTTACTCTGACGATACTTCACGTCTTTTGATAAGTACTTTGGACATTTAGGAAATTTACTTGGAATGCTACTATCTTTGAGTAGTGGCAAAGCTAAACTAATTGAAAAGATCTCACTGGTTTTCGAATCCTGTTGTGATATGTCCCTTATAAAATCCTGACTTCCAAAATGATTTTCACAAACCCGACTGTTATTGTTCGGCTCGAAATCATCACGAGGTATTGCACATATCCATTTACGGCGAATCTCGGCATTTTTAGGAAAACGAAACACTCGCACTTTCGTAGCGTTTGTGTAATTTCCCCTGCATCCAGGCACACAACACTTATATGGCATTTTTGAAACACTTCACTTATAGCAATTATTTCAAATGCATAAGCTAACTAAAAGAATTATTTGTGGACATCAATACAAATGAGCAATTTTTTGAAGAGCGTCTTAAATCAATGATCTAGTTTCCAATAGAACAAGTGTGCGAAGCCAACGTCAACACGTGCGGGGTAGGTTTCAACAGCGTTGCCACACCAAATAATACTGGGGAATATTAAATATTACTTCAAATTTGTGTTGAGTTGATGGAATTATATTTTTTCTCAAATTTTAAGTATGCTTCTTGGTAGAAAATTTGGACAATAACAATTAAAACATAAAGTGTAACACTTAGAATTATAATATTAAAACAATATTTCATTATATCTTCTATCTACTCAACGTATAATTTGGCTATACTGGCAACACCGCTACTTAGGCCATGTGCCATGCAACTGCACCGTAAAATGTTTAGGCCTACAGGCAACTACGTCACGATGAAATCTGAAGGGAGAGCTGAGTCCTTATCTCAAGACGTTGTTGGTAGGGTTCAGAGGATTAATACTGGCCCAGCATTCGCCTTATAAGTTTGCAAGCAGTGACTTACATTATCATGAGGAAACCTTTGAAAAAAAAGTCATGACAGACCAGTCGCCCCCGGAGTTTGAACCCGAGACCTCCCAAATATTAGCCAGCGTACGCTAAGTAGTCGACTAACTAGATTGGTAGCACCACCTGTACTCCAGTGCCGGATTATAGTTTTTGGGGCCTGTAGGTGGAGAAGTGGGGAGGGGCCTCGTTGAGGGGACGAATATCCCCAAATTTCACGGTTCACTTTCATGTGATTTTTATACTTTTGTATGAATTGCGGGTCTTAGATTATTAAATTTATATATTATAGCGAAAAAAATTTAAATTCGAGATTTAAAAGTATAAGTGCCACAGGTGTATTTGTTTACATTAAAGTAGTATAGAGATGTCATATGCATTTTTAGAAATTTCATTACCGTAAACTATATAAATGAATTTTCTTTAAAAATTTTTATATTTATTAATTTGTATATCTTGAACTTTATTAATTCGGAATTCTACCAGAGTTCAGTCTTGCATAGAGCGCCATGTATTTACTATGCTTATACTAGTAGAATATATTTATTAATAATTAAATGCTCAATACTATCTCAAAAGTAACACTTCTCAATACTGATAAAAACTGATATACTTAATTAATTAAAAATCGAAAATTTCGAAATTCTTCATTTGCCTATATCTTTTTATTTTACGAAGATTTTTTTGAAATTTTTGAACTTTTTGTAGCCTTTCTAAATAAAATGTATATAGAGGATTTCGTACACATTGGGCCACCCTCAACTTCTCATTTTCAAATACGGATCTGTATTTTTTATTGCATTTTTTCAGATGCCAAGAGTCATGTTTCATATTGGCGTTTTAATTTTATTCAAATCATAAAGTGTTTTGGAAATATTGTATTAATACTAGGAATTCTATACCTTATTCTATGATATTTTTTTAAAATTACAGCTGAAATTTAAAAAAAATGTTGATATTTTATTATCAATAGTTCAATATTTCCAAAACACTGTAATTCAGATGAAAATACTGCGACAATGTGAAACATGACTCTTGGCATTCAAAAAAATGCAATAAAAAATACAGGTCCGTATTTCAAAATTAAAAGTTGAGGGTTGTGTACGATACCCTGTATATACATTTTATTCAGATATTGGGAAAGGCTACAAAAAGTTGCTATGGAAAAGTGCGGAAATTTTAAATGAACTTCGTAAAGTAAAAATATATAGGCAAAAAAGAATTTCGAACTTTTCGATTTTTCCTGTATAACTCCAGAACTAAAGAAGATAGGTCAGATTTTTTTTATTCATATAATTAACCTCTGAAATACGCTACTTTGTCCCCAACCTTCTATCTCTTACCATTATCGAAATCCCCATGTATATACTCTAATTGAATAGCCCTGTATATATATATATATATATATATATATATTTTTTTTTTTTTTTTTTCAAATAGAATTTTGTTCTATAACGCAATACTAGTAGGGCATATTATAAAACCAAAGTAAAATATATTTAAATTTTCTCATTTATTAACAGATGGTAGCACAGAACTGGTAGAAAAATAAATTATATAATCTATATATATTCGAAATTTCAGTCTTCCTTATTGGAAGATAGGCAACTCTGGCTCTCATGGCTTCATATATATATATATATATATATATATATATATATATATATATATATATTGATATATATATATATAAATATATATAAATATATATATATATATATATATATATATATATATATATATATATATATATATATATATATATATATATATTTATTCGAATTGTTGTTGCCTGTGAACTATTTCTAATCTTCTGATAATTATAAGCAATAACAGGCTTGCTGAATCTCAAAAAACTCGATTTTATTAAAAAAATGACGTTTCGCCACGACATTCGTGGCTTTATCAAAACTTTTTCAAAAGTTTATCAGAAGATTATATATATATATATATATATATATATATATATATATATATATATATATATATATATATATATATATATATATATATATATATGAAGCCATGAGAGCCAGAGTATATATATATCAGTGGCGACTCGTGAGGTTTTGGTTTGAGGAGGCTACAAGAGGTGTGTTAAAAAATACACCATAGGCGAAAATTTTTAGGATTTCAAGGTCAACCGCCTTATAATTTAAAGAAAATCAAAGTAAAACAAGCACCCTAAGCTATTAATTTGTTTTCACTTTCGAGTGTCTACCTTGAGACCTACAACTCCTATTTACAATATTCACAAAACTCTTCTCAGCCAATTAGTCAAATCATCTATTCATCAAATTTTTTCTTTCACAAAATAGGTACCTACCTACCTACTTAACGAATTTGTTATTGTATTTAATAGTCCTCACATGATTTTCATTTTGCCCCAAAATTTCATTGTCATTATAAACAACACACAGTTCACTTTTTATGGCCACCTTATAAAAAAATGTGTATTTTTGACATAAATTTTCCAAAAGGTTATCTGGAAAATTAGCCGAAAATCCGGTTAACAAATTTTTATTGAGTAAGTCGAAGAAATGCAGTTCTTTCAAATCAGAGAACCTCATTTCTATTTGACCCCTAATAGTATCCAAAATTTCATAAAATATTTGCTTATAGTGAAGCTCCATATCTGCGTAACTGAATTTCTTTCGTTTTGGGCTAAATTGAGTCGTATCATCAGTAGTTTGAAATACAGAAAATAGTTTTTTAAAATAAACTTCTGCACGAAATTCTGAAATTTTTTCCAAAAGAAACTTGAGCCGATTTCGTGAGTAAATTACATCTGAAAACTTGTGCTGTAAGATTTGAAAAAATTTTCTGTTTGTTCAAAATTAATTTGAAGATGTTTAAAAAATATATAAATTCCTTATCTTGTAAGTAAGATATTAATCCGCATGCGGTATTTAAAGTTACTATATCGGTGAAAAATTCCTCACTTTCAACTAGGTATAGAATTAAATCCTCAAAACCTAAGCGGCCCCAAACAGAGACATTTTCACTAGTAAAAAGTAAATACTGCCAACAAAATAATTTATTTTTTACCTGTGATCCGGTTAGGCAAGGATGTCTCTCATAATTCCTTGTATTAAAACCGCGGTTTTGTTGTCTGTTACGCTGCACCAAATTGTTTAATTCAGGGGTAGGTCGCAATGTTTTTATCAAAACTTTATCCTCATAACTTAGTGCACTAAAGTTATGGGATAACAAATATTCCACTGAGTCACCATTGAAATTTTTGAAGTTAACTTCAGTAACCAAACTCATTTTAAAATAATTCGCGAGCAATATAAGTAAACACGCTGCTGTTTTCGGCCATTAGTAACTACGATCACACTACGATTCAATTAATACTTTCCAACGAATTCACTCGATGTCACGCGAAATTCTATAGTTGTGATTGGTCGACATTGTATGAGACTGGGTTCCTATCGGTGTTGCCATTTACATGTGTTTTGCTTTTCTATTGCAATGAAGTATTCATTCGGAGTATTTGCACCGTTGTTTGCTTTTCTGTGGCAGGCATAATGAACGTTGAGAATATACCTTTCTAAGCCTCCGCAGCTTTACCACAGATCTTGAAATGAATGAAATGCAGTAAATGTAAATACCTTCTATCTTAATTAATAAATTATATTATATAATGTAGGATGAAAGGAAGGAAGGTGCATAAAATAATATGATTTTGATTAATATGAATATGCTGAATGCTGACTATTCAATATAATATATTAGTGATACACGGAATATTATTGAGGAGGAGGCTTAGCCTCCTTAGCCTCCTTTGACTAGCCGCCCCTGATATATATATATATATATATATATATATATATATATATATATATATATATATATATATATATATATATATATATATATATATATATATATATATATATATATATATATATATATATATATATATATATATATATATATATATATATATATATATATAATATATGGAAAACAGAATTCTTCGTGTTAACGACACACGTTCGTGGCAATAAAATGAAGTGAACTAGGACATTTATTTGAAACTAATCAAACAAACCTCCTAGCGGAGCTGGTTATAAGAGTTCACGAAGCATCGAAATATCAACATCTACCCCAGACGGTAATTGTTCGAAATGTTAATTTCTTTATCACAATCGATGGAAATTGATAGACAGACTGTTTCGCCCTTATCGGGGCTCATCAGTATCATCCATCCACCGGGAGTGATAACCAAACCAACATTTCAAACGGTCATACATATTTCTTCTAGTAACTCCATGACATATAAATATGACACAGCGCCACCAGTCGGAAACAATTGAACCACATCTTTCAGAATAGAAGAAAACATTTCGGCAACGAAACTCTTACGTCCTGATACCCGAAGGTGGTTACTATACTTCATATATATATGTATATATATATATATATATACAGGGTGTTCCATCTCAGACGAGCCACCCCGTATATTTCTCTTCCCATATTGAGTGGAAATATTTCCCACGTCAAATTATTTTATTTGGAGGACATTTTTGACGTATATTTGAGGTTCGATCGGGCGCTTCAACCCCTCAAAATGGAATAGGGGAGAGGGGTTAAGTGATACATCATTTGAAAGGTCTTGGAAGCCTCTTCACAACGGTGTATGAAAAACGTAAAAATTTGATGAACCGTTTTTACTAAGCCTTTTTTGAAAACTAAAACTTAAACAATCTTCAAAACATCACATTCGTAAAAAAGTTGAATTGTTTTATTATGCTTATCAAAAATAATCAAATCTGCGTGTTTAAATCAAATGTTCAAATTGTCCTCCATTGACTTCCATACAATAATACAATCTTGACTGAAAACCGTCTCTAACATGGCAGCATAATTGCAGTTATTTGACGACACTCATTTACAATTCGTTGGCGTAGTTCGTCCAAATTTTACGTTTTTCGCCGTTGTAAAGAGGCTTTCAAGACCTTTCAAATGACGTATCATTCAACACCTCTCCCCTATTCCATTTTGAGGGGTTGAAGCGCCCCCTATTAGGGGTTGCTCGTTCAAGCCTCAAATATACGTCAAAAGATGTCCCCCAAACAAAATCATCTGACGTGTTTCGGGAAATTTTTCCACTCACTATGGGAAAAGAAATATACGGGGTTGCTCGTCTGAGATGGAACACGTGTATATATATATATATATATATATATATATATATATACATATATATATATATATATATATATATTTATATATATATATATATATATATATATATATATATATATATATATATATATATATATATATATATATATATATATATATATATATAATATATATATATATATATATATATATATATATATATATATATATATATATATATATATATATATATATATATATATATATGATTAGATGACCCATGGCTACAATATCTGAAGAATTACGTCCATAAGATGTCCAATTAGTGTCTAAAAAACCTTAAATCGCATTTTATGAAACAGACGTCTTTAGAACATCCTGCGCTGCACGGATGCGCATAGCACGTAGAAAATCTGAATAACTGCATCTAGATACGCACCTGAACTGCAAATTTCTCTAACTGCACATCTAATAGACGTAACAACTCGTAGATTGTCACCGACTTAGCATACCAATTTCTACATAATATCTCGATCGTATTTTTCCCCTCGTTTTGTTATTACCACTTTTACATACGTTATGCATAATCGAGACCGAATAGCACGGCATCCAAGAAAGTAAACCGAAAGCGGGCGCGTGCCTGCGGGAGAAATTATCAGGTGCATCTGCCGCAAAGAAAAGAAAACAACGGGGGGAAACAATTCGGAATTAATCTGACGGAGCGGGATTAAAACAAATTGTTTGAATGTGGATTTACCAGTGCAGTCGCGGTCAGGGTCGCATAGCGGGTGTTCTAGCGTTGAGGATGTCACGAGTGTAGACGAGTTCGAGTTGGCTTAAGTTGCTCCACGCCCGCAATGGAAATCGCTAAAATAGTAAGTGTGATGATTTCTACATATCTATACAAAACGAAACTGAAAAGGGTTTTTGTGGCTGTCAGATTACAAAGCAAATCTAATTATCGTGAGTTAAAGATCGCATTGAATGTAAAATTTATCACTCGGTGTAATACGTGTAACGATTTCTACATATCTGTCGTAAAATAAACTGAAGATGGTTTTTGTCGCTGTTGTTTTAAAAGGTTATGTTAGATTACAAAGCAAATTTAATTATTGTGAGTTAAAGATCGCATTTAATGTAAAATTTATCACTCAGTGTAATTCATGTGATGATTTCTACATATCTGTCTTGAACTAAACTGAAGAGAGTTTTTGTCGCTGTTGTTTCAAAAGGTTATGTTAGATTACAAAGCAAATCTACTTATCATGTGTTAAAGTTCGCATTTAATGTAAAATTCACCACTCAGTGTAATTCATGTGGTGATTTCTGAAACTGAAAAGGGTTTCTGTCACTGTTGTTTTAAAATATTATGTTAGATTACAAAACAAATCTGATTATCATGAGTTAAAGACTGTATTTAATGTAAAATTCATCACTCAGTGCAATTTATGTGACGATTTCTACATATCTGTCGTAAAATAAACTGAAGAGAGTTTTTGTCACTGTTGTTTTAAAAGGTTAAGTTAGATTACAAAGCAAATCTAATTATCGTGTGTTAAAGATAGCATTTAATGTAAAATTTAGCAATCAGTGTAATTCATGTGACGATTTCTACATATCTATCGGAAACTAAACTGAAGAGATTTTTCGTCGCTGTTGTTTTAAAAGGTTATGTTAGATTACAAAGCAAATTTAATTATCGTGAGTTAAAGATCGCATTTAATGTAAAATTTATCACTCAGTGTAATTCATGTGATGATTTCTACATATCTGTGTTAAACTAAACTGAAGAGTTTTTGTCGCTGTTGTTTCAAAAGGTTATGTTAGATTACAAAGCAAACCTAATTATTGTGAGTTAAAGATCTTATTCATTGCAAAATTTATCACTCAGTGTAATTTATGTGATGATTTCTACATAACTGTCGGAAACTAAACTGAAGAGAGTTTTTGTCGCTGTTGTTTTAAAAGGTTTTGATAGATTACAAAGCAAATCTAATTATCGTGAGTTAAAGATCTAATTCATTGCAAAATTTATCAATCAGTGTAATTTATGTAATGATTTCTACATATCTGTTGTAAACTAAACTGAAAAGCATTTTTGTCGCTGTTTTTAAAAGGTTATGTTAGATTACAAAGCAAATCTAGTTATCATGAGTTAAAGACTGTATTTCATGTAAAATTTATCACTCAGTGCGATTCATGTGACGATTTCTACATATCTGTCGTAAAATAAACTGAAGAGAGTTTTTGTCACTGTTGTTTTGAAAGGTTATGTTAGATTACAAAGCAAATCTAATTATCGTGTGTTGAAGATCGCATTTAATGTAAAATTTATCACTCAGTGTAATTCATGTGACGATTTCTACATATCTATCGAAAACTAATCTGAAGAGAGTTTTTGTCGCTGTTGTTTTAAAAGGTTATGTTAGATTACAAAGAAAATCTAATTATCATAAGTTAAAGATCGCACTTAATGTAAAATTTATCACTCAGTGTAATTCATGTGATGATTTCTACATTTATATGTCTTAAACTAAACTGAAGAGAGTTTTTGTCGCTGTTTTTTTAAAAGGTTATGTTAGATCACAAAGCAAATCTAATTATCGTGTGCTAAAAATCGCATTTAATGTAAAATTAATCACTCAGTGTAATTCATGTTATGACTTCTACATATCTGTCACAAATTAAACTGAAGAGAGTTTTCGTCGCTGTTGTTTTAAAAGGTCATGTTAGATTTCAGAGCAAATCTAATTATCTTGAGTTGAAGATCGCATTTAATGTACAATTTATCACTCAGTGTAATTCATGTGACGATTTCTACATATCTGTCTTAAACTAAACTGAATAGAGTTTTTATCGCTGTTGTTTAAAAAGGTTATGTAAGATTACAAAGCAAATCTAATAATCGTGAATTAAAGATCGCATTCAATGTGAAATTTATCACTGAGTGTAATTCAATACCTACATAGGAATTTAACAGTGATTTGCATATATGAATAATTAAATGTCTCGTTTTATGCAA
This sequence comes from Cynegetis impunctata, assembly GCA_030704885.1. NCBI lineage: Eukaryota > Metazoa > Arthropoda > Insecta > Coleoptera > Coccinellidae > Cynegetis > Cynegetis impunctata. The sequence goes on from JARQZK010000737.1 coordinate 680,234, forward strand.
AATTAAAATCAGAGCAAAATATTTTATCGGCATCAATTATTATGCAAAGCAAATAAAATTGTGTATTAGAAAAATGTTACGTGTAAATGGATTAACTAATTTTTTTCTTCTGAATTGATGCTAATTATAAAAAAAATTTTATTTCGTATCTAACTATTGAAAACAAAGTAACACTAATTCGCCATTTAAAAGTAATGAAAACAAATATTGGTGATTCGCTATATCGTTATAAGAATCAATTGTTTTTGAGGTTAGGTAAATGATAAATATGGATAGATTTCCTTTGTGATCTTCAAGCATTTCAAGATGTTAGTTTGTTAAGCGGAAAGCAGTACAGCATTAACATTGAAGTAATTTTTTCAAACAATAGTAACAACAGAAAATACAAATAAACAGTACATTAAGGTTTCACCAATTCAATAGACAATAGGTATATTACAATGTTTCGTTACACATTCTTCTTCAGATTCGAGAAGAAAGAATTACATCTTATAAAAAATGTGTGGTAATTATTATCAATTGGTTTTTATCAAGGATTTGCTTCTTACTTCTTTATTTCAATAGATATATATATATATATATATATATATATATATATATATATATATATATATATATATGAGGAACATTATAGCGTTCAAATCTAACTTAATATTGAACTTGGAGATTTATGTCTCAAGCATATGTCTGGCAGAAACAGGTCATTCATTTATGGAAAATGTTAGATATATATATATATATATATATATATATATATATATATATATATATATATATATATATATATATAAATATATATATATATATATATATATATATATATATATATATATATATATATATATATATATATATATATATATATATATATATATATATAGATATATATATATATATATAGATATAAATATATATATATATATAGATATATATATATTTGGGAAACCCCGAGATAGATCTATTTCACTTTCGAATTGGGTATCTCTTGAAAGTAAATTCATGAATGTAGGATCATCCCCTGAACAGGGTAGTAGCCCCTTCAGAAATGGCAAAGGGTACATCGAATACATTTCGATGAAAAACAAGATTTTTTTTGTTATTCACAGGTAAAATCGAAGAGATTGCCACCCTGTTTGGGTGGCAAATGGCTGTATTATTGAATTTGCGATCAAAATATATCCCGCTTCAAAGAAAAAACCTTTAGGTTCCGTGCTTTTCCAGATAAACCCCGACCATTGAAAATATTTCAGGTGGAATGTTTTAAAAGCACCACCCGATATAAATAAACATATATATATATATATATATATATATATATATATATATATATATATATATATATATATATATATATATATATATATATATATATATATATATATATATATATTATATATATATATATACATACATATGTATATACTTTCAATTTAAGGATAAATTTTCATTCAGAATCGTATTTTATTACCTTTTTCTTCTCTATAACATTTCCATTTTTTTTTGCTGAAATATAATATTTCAAATGAATTAATTAATTAAGATTATTCTCAATAATCCAAGAACCAAATTAAATTTCGTCTTCTGTAATAGTTTCTTGATTATTCATCAGATTCACCTATTTAATTAATCGTAATTGAAAAACATTAATATGCAATTACAAATTTTTATTCATTCGTTTTTATATTCTGCTAATCAAATGATAAGTAGTCTGTGAAATTACACGAAATAGAAAGTATCAGAAAACGTGAAAATATTAGCTAGAATTCTATAATAACATTCAGATCCATGAATACATTAATTATACTAATTTATTCGATATATGGATCGGTCGAATTCCAAGATGATTCTAATTGGTTCATTAATCTTACACTCGAAGAGGTAACTGTAAAATTCTATTTTAATACATATAATTTATATATGGACAGATGGCGCCTAATTTGGTATACGTACGTCATTTCGTACAAGTTCCTTTTAGCAAATCTATCCTTCTGTTATTTGAACGAAGTTCCTCATTTCACGTTACACTCCAGACACTGGAAGCTAGGCCTAAAAACGATTGAACTTTATGCGAGCGTAATAATCTCAAGGTCAACTGTATTCGTTTATACATATTAATATGTGTTTTGAAAGGCGATCGGTTTTACGCAGGAGGCATGTTTAGTTTCAGAGACGAATCAATTCAATATGTGAACTAAATACTAAGAAACATTTGTGCTTTCAATTCTAGAAATATTTATGGAAATTTTATATTGAAGTTAAAATTTAAAATATTTATTCATTATAGAAAAATAAACTACTATCTATTTGTGTAATGATAATCAGGTATTGCAATAAATAACCATAACATTAAAACACAATTGAGACAAATCCATCGAACATTTAGAATTATTTCATTAAGATTTATGTATGAAATCTATTTAAAACAAGGATCTTTTCAGGAGAGCAAAGTTTATTTGGCATTTAGTAGAAGAAAACAATATTTTCAGTTATCCATATCAACATAAAAAAATATAATGGGAACAATGAATAACAAACAATCTGAAATATATACGTTTATATATATATATATATATATATATAACTTTTTGATAATTATTAGCAATAACAGGCTTAGTGAATCTCACGAATGTCGTCAACTTTTTAATAAAATCGAATTTTTGGAGATTCACCAAGCCTGTTAATCCTAATAATTATCAAAAAGTTAAAAATAGTTCACAGGCAACAACAATTAATATATATATATATATATATATATATATATATATATATATATATATATATATATATATATATATATATATATATATATATATATATATATATATATATATATATATATATATATATATATATATATATATATATATATATATATATATATATATATATATATATATATATATATATACATATATATATTTCAGATTGTTTGTTATTCATTGTTCCCATTATATGTTTTTATGTTGATGGTTAACAGAAAATATATTCAATGATTGTGGTCTTAATGAAAATATTGTTTTCATTCTACTGAATGTCTGAATTGTTTTTTAATGTTAAAGATAAAACTATACCTAATCAAAAATACGGAGTTTATGAGCTCAGTTTTGATAAGTGTTATATAGGACAAACAGGCATAGTTTTTCCACACTATATAAAGAACATCAACATTCGTTTAGATTAAATAAATAAAATTCAAATTCAGGGAAACACATTTCCAGACATAAATACTATAAAAATTTTACATACAGCTTCGAAAAGTAAGAAAATAAATATTTCAGAATCCTTAGAAATATTTAAATATTTTAAAAATAACACTATATATCAAATTTGTTAAATGACAAAACAGATGTAAGGAATTCCCCATTACTTGACATCTTCTAGAATGAGTTTATGTTGTAAGCAAGCCCTTTACATAGGTTACAGTTCGAAATTCCCAGCTATTATAATCTTTCAACCCTTTCCTTTGTATACCTACCTGCCTAATATTACTAACACTGTAACACTGTACAACGCAAAAATGTTCGCTTGAAAATGTAGTAGTACTATGAAACTGTAGTCGCAAACAATTTAATAAAAATAGTGATAAAAAAGAAAGTAAATTGTTTCTCAGTTATATATTAATATAATATAATTATGTTTTTCTTGTCATTTAATTACTCTGAAACGTTGTTAGGCAATTTTATGGTGCCTATTATTTAAACCATAATGTAAAGTGAAAGAAACTTCGTTCCAACAGGGTGCCCCACGACACCTCTCGTCTTTTTTATGTATATCCTTTACCAATGTTATTCTATATTTCTATCTCAAGCATTGGTAACTAACATTCTTCATAATAACAGTTATAATCAATACAAATGTATAACGTTATTGTTTGTTGTGATAACAATTATTTTAGTTTCAGAGAACACTCGTCAATTATATTATTTGTTATGTGAATCTTTCAGAACATTTTTATAATTGGAGTCATTAGAATTATTCAAATAATGATTGCAATACTATTATACAATTTTAAAGAGTATGTAGATTTGGAGGTTACTTTCGTCAACTTTGACATCTTGAGTTACCTAAACCGTCTTTTATAACCACTTTTTAACTAATTAAGAAATTCATATATTTCACCCAGTTCTAATTGATAGTTAATTTGAATTAAAAGTAATTTGAAATTAATTATGTAATTTACTATTAAAAAACCTGCACAGTTCTAGGAAATTAGTGAAAAACTGTTTTATTTTAATCGAGAAATATAGGTTCTATGTTTGTAAATTAGAATTTTGTTTAATATTTTAAATAATTTGTAACTTTCAGATGGTAATAAATAAATATATTTGAAAAAGTGTAGCAAGCCAACGGCTTGCTACATTAATTAAAATTAAAATCAAAATGTTTAAGATCATTTTATGAGGATCATTGTAATTACAGTTGAACATGAACTGTACTTGAATTCCCAAGTTATTAGAAGCATTTTCTATTCACAATCCATTCAAATATAAAGGAGGATTCAATGTGATTTAACGAGAGAGTCATTTCCAATATTCTATTGAATTTAAAAGTAGTTGATCTAATTCCCAACGATGAAAATCATTTTATGCATAATAATAATCTCTCTAGACAATCGTCCCCATCAGATTGATTTAGTTTTATACTTGAACGCATTTCCGTTTCGAACGAGAGGAAATTTCAGATAAATTTTGATTGAAAAAAAATCCATCATATTTGTGGAAAACCTTAAACACAGTTTTTCTTGTCGGTAAGAACAAAACATCAACATGTTTTTCCCGAAATTCGGTAAGAACAAAACATCAACATGTTTTCCCCGAAATTCGGTAAGAACAAAACATCAACATGTTTTCCCCGAAATTCGGTAAGAACAAAACATCAACATGTTTTCCCCGAAATTCGGTAAGAACAAAACATCAACATGTTTTCCCCGAAATTCGGTAAGAACAAAACATCAACATGTTTTCCCCGAAATTCGGTAAGAACAAAACATCAACATGTTTTCCCCGAAATTCGGTAAGAACAAAACATCAACATGTTTTCCCCGAAATTCGGTAAGAACAAAACATCAACATGTTTTCCCCGAAATATTTCAATCGAAAATAAAATTAAAAAAATGAAAATAAATCATTTATATTACATTTAAATTATACAGGGTCATTCATAATTTATGTTGGAAAATTAAGGGCCATTTTACCACCGTTTTCGAAATACTAGGTGTCAGAAAATAACTTCTTTTCAGTGTCCTGGAGACACTTGACTCATTAGAAATACAAAATTCAGCTTTTGAGCATTATTTCTCATAATTATTCTACTTTTTTTCCTCATTAAATTCTACGAAACTGAGAAAATTGAAATATGAATTTCGATTTACAAAACAAATACTGGCCAATGCCTGTAACTTGAAAAGTTTCCGAGAAAAATTATATTTTATCAAGAAAAACATTTATCAAAATAAAAATGAAATTATTCTACAAAACTAAGCTAATAACAATAAACACAACAAAATTAAATAATTGTTGAAAATGGTGCCCCCAATGGCATTGTAAATTTACGAACTATATCTTAGTCAAAAAATGCATTCTCAATCAGACGACTCGATCTACAACAATGTTATTACCAAAAAAACATGATAAATTTTCTTGCTTTCCTTGATAAAATTTAATTTTTTTGAAAACATGTCACGTTAGAGCTGTTGATCAGAAGTATCTTCTATTGTTCAAAAAACATTACCGATTTTTTATACACTATTTTTTATACCCAACCCTGAAATATCCGCTAATAGTGTATGAGAAAAATATTTAGAACTGAATGAGTAGCTCATAATGGTGATAAAATTTGTACAAAAGTTGAATTTCATATTTCAAATGGTTCCCGAGTTGTCAAACACTTTTTTTAATACTTTGTAGTTCGATAGTAACAAAAACTTTTTTTTCTAAAATAAACCAAACAATCACGTCCTTCTTTATCTGAAACTAAATATGATGAGCACTGTGTATGATATAAAAGACTATTATAAAAATTTATTTACATACGTTTAAAATCAATAAAACCTTTATAAATCTAGTTGGACATTGAAAAGTATAAGAATGTGTAGTTTTTCATCATACTGATTTACCGAAAAGTTCTATTTCTCGAGTAAAGAATCTTGAAATAATAAAATTAATACAAAAGAAACAATCTCGATATATTTCTTAATTCTTTCTAAAAGGAGAATAATTTTCTTATTAATAAGTTCTACCTTTTTTTCAGATACCCCTGTTGGTTCTGTTGGTCTCCAGAACGTCAGGATACACAAGCACAGTTGTACATCTGCCGCATAATCAAGCAAACAGCGCAGTGCAGTTTGATTTAACTCAATCGAACTCCTTGAGATCCCAGAGACAACAGCAGGTCACCCAAAATGCTTTCCAGTCAACCAACTACATAAAGTCCACAGTTCCCCAAAACGACGCACAGCCACAATTATTCAATTTAGGATACAGCGTGAGATTCGAGCAAAATCAACAACCCCCACAAAGATTATCCCCAAAAATGCACTTTGTCAATGCTAAATTGAATCAAGGTGATATAATAAGAGGAACACGCAAGCAAAACGTCCAGATAGACATTCCCTCTGCTTCTAGCCAGGAATCAACACAACAATCTCACAAAGAAGTTCAAAAACGAAAAGCTATAGGGATAAATAAGGTTCTCCAACAGTTCAGTAGCCCCGCAAATACGAAAGCTCTAGCAATTCAGGCAAACTTCTCACCAACTACTCAGAGAAACTTAGAAGTTCTTCAGAATATTGAAGATGTGGACTACCAACAACAGTTAGCAGATCTATATCAACAAAAGTATACTTGGAGAAACTTGAGCCCCAATGTGAAAATTATAAAAAGCACTGAAGTACCATCACCGAGTGTGAGACTAGAAAATAGAGCTTTAGTGTTTGATCACGCTAAAGCTTTGTCTAAAAGTGAAGGTTTTGGATTCTCTGATGCTATACACGACGATAATACCAGGGTTATGCATCAAAAGAGGGATGAAACTAGATTCAATCATAATGAAAACATACCAATTACTCCAACTTTAGAAAGCTATAGAGTTGTTCCTGTTCTAGACCAAGAAAATGAACCTGTAATTAGATTCGACCATAAGGAAAATATACAGCGTACCTCACCATCTGAAAATTACAGGATAGTTCAACTACCAGAAAATATGAACGAGGCTTTGCTGAAAGCTCAAATAGCAAATAACCAAGTGTATTCTTTCGTGGGGCATACAAATCAAGGTGAAATTGATGATATTAATCAAAGTTCACAAGCGAATAATGAGATTAAGAAAAAGTTAGTTCAAATTATACCTGCCACTTTGTTTCAAACCGTAGATGGTACTCCACTGAAATCTCAACCAAACAAACAGGAAATCATTGCTCAGCAAATTCCCAAACAAGTTGTCATCCAACAGTTGAAGTTACCATATAATCAATACAGCTCCTTTAAAAAAATCCCTGGAAAAATTAAATATATGAAACAAATGCCAATTTCAGGGAACCTTCGTCATAAAATGAAAGTTCTATCGAATATTGACTACCCTAGAAAGGCCAGAATAAAACCTGAACTTAGAAGAAATTACGTTGTACCTAGTGGCGATTATGAAATTTATATTTGATAATTTTATTTTTTATATAGTTTATTTATTTATATTTTTCAATAAAGTATTATTTTTATGCTGTATTTCTCGCATTATTGACTTCCTTATGAATATCTGTTTTATCCAAAACACTACCTACGGAGTAAAATGTTGATATATTCTAGTTAAATATAAAACAGGTAGTAGCATTTTCATTTCCAAAATATTTAGTTTCAATTTCATGTTAGATACTTTATTTACTTATCGAATAATTCTGCTATAGGAAGGAATAAAAAAGTACATAATTTTGATAAGTATGAATTCTTTTTTTTATTTTTCAAGCCTTCTTGTTCTAGTTATAATTATTATGGGCTGGTCTCTAGGTTAATAGCTAAGTCGGTAAACTGCTATTTCTGACGCACAAAAAAATAATTTTTGCAACCCGATAATCGTCAGGTCAAAGTTTGAATCGTGCCCTGAATTCACATCAAGGTATTACTTGATTATGTGAAATTTCGATTTGGAAAAAATTTCGCATCTTCGGCAAAATTTTCATATTTACTCAACCCGATCTAAACTGAAATACGACCTTTCCACTGATAATAGACTGAATAGCACACAATTAGAAACTGAAGACATATAGTGACGCAAAAATTTGTATGAAATATAATTCCCTATTTTTTGACGGTTCAAATTTTTCTAATTCATAAATGAAATATGAGTTTGCTCTTTCGGAAATTCAATAAAAACAAAATTCGCGAAGAAACGTTACAACTCATCAATAAAATCGTTTTTCATGCATCGATAGCTGGTTATGATAAAAAAGATGAATAAGTATATGAATATATATATATATAGATATATATATATATATATATATATATATATATATATATATATATATATATATATATATATATATATATATATATATATATATATATATAATACCCCCTTCGCCCCCGGCCATACAAAACATATTTCTTTTTGATTGCCGTTTGGTTTTGTTGCTAAACGAAGGCAAAAGATGTTACAAGTCTTCAGAAATAATACGAAAAATGAAAAACTTTCAAAATTTATTGCTATACAATCTGGTTTTCACTGTCACTCAAGCATCTCAACATAATATGTAGAATTTACAAAGAGTGAGATGAAATTTTCAAAAATTATATAGGAAAAGTTGGAATAACATTGTTCTATATTGCTTTAAAAAATCCTTATATATACATTATACATACATTCTAAACATAAAGAACCTGAATTGAATGAAAATAATGCTTACTCAGTAAAGGATACATTTTGATGAGATTTATGCAAAAAAATCCAGCAATGCAGTTCTATCAATTTGCTGTTGTATGTGGTCATAAATGAGACGCCCTTTCTCAATCCCTGTTCTAATTGCTTCAATTTCAAACAAGTGCAGGGCGGCATGGTCTTGGATTCGTTGGATTTAACAAAAGGGTTCTTTGTTCTTTCATTTTAATCAGCTCTATTCAAATCACAAATCAGGAGTCAAATGTAAGTTCATATCAATTGAGTAAATTTAAAAAATCATCAATTCTAATCGAGTAATGAATTTCATTTAATACATGAAATGAAAAAAACATAACACAAAAAAAATGCAGATGCTTCTGGCGCCCCTCAAGCTTGTGGCGCCTGGGGACGTCGCCCTCGTTGCTCCCCCTTAGTAACGCCACTTTATATATATATTAATATATATATATATATATATATATATATATATATATATATATATATATATATATATATATATATATATATATATAATCTCTTGATAATTATTAGCAATAACAGGCTGGTTGAATCTTAAAAAACTCGATTTAATTAATAAATTGACGTTTCATTATGACATTCATAGTTATTCAAAATTTTTGAACAAAATTGAAAATTCTTTGACATTTATTGACTTGATTGAATGTCATAATGAAACGTCAATTTATTAATTAAATCGAGTTTTTTAAGATTCAACCAGCCTGTTATTGCTAATAATTATCAAGAGATTAAAAATAAATCACAGGCAACAACAATTCGAATAAATATATATATATATATATGTAGATATATAAAATATATTTATATTTACATTAAAAGGGTTGGAAATTATCGGATTAGCGGTCAGGAGACTAAATAGTATCCCTTCCCCTTAATTGTTTAATGAGGTCTCGGGGCAAGAAAAGAGTGGAGGCCCCCTGGCCCCAGATTATTTTTCAAATAAAATAGACAATTTATTTCAATATAAATTTTTTTCCAATAAATAATTTATTGTGAAGCCAAGTATACATTCTTTTATTATTTATGTTTTAATCAGTCTGAATTTGAAATTTTCCGAATTCTCTATTGTGAGAACCCCTTTTTTGTGGAGGTCCCGGGGCTGTAGCCCGGTTCCCCTCCCCTAAATCGGGATTCCTATTCAAACACACACATCGTCATAAGCTTGTGTAAAACTCAGTATCTACTCACTACTGACCACAAAACCATTTTCAATTTTCATACAACTGTCGATAACCATATATATATATATATATATATATAATATATATGTAGAGATTATATATATATATATATATATATATATATATATATATTTATATATATATATAATATATATATATATATATATAGATATATATATATATATATATATATATATATATATATATATATATATATATATATATATATATAAATATATATATATATATATATATATATATATATATAGATATACAGTGGCGCCGACTCCTAAAGGCCTGAGGCGGCCCGAGCCCCCTCAAAAATTTAGTTGGGGGCTCAGCGCCCCTAATAATTGAAGAAAACTATTAGTTATATCATGCTTTGTAAAATAACAAAATTATGTTGGCATTTCTCATTTGATTCATTTACTAATTTAGAGCAATATCAAAAATCTTTATGAAATAGAGAATTAAATACATACAGAATGTTAAATTCTCAGTTTCGAAATATTAGTACTAGTTTAGTACTGTATACTATATTACTAGAGTAATGTATTATTTATTTTCAAGTACTCACATATTTTTTCATTCATATTTTATAATACTCAAATATTTTTAAAGCATTAACTTTCAAATATTGTTTTTATTTAATGAATCCTGGGACTTATTCAAAGTATGCTTAAATTAGCTATTTCACTCAGTAATTAAAGTGCTATTACTATGTGACAGCAATATTTAATGTTTTATTCTTTTAATGATAGTTTAGGATTAGCTCTGAAACCATATATTCACTGCTCTGTAATAGTCTAAAAGCATAATTAATACTCTAAATTAAATTAGCATTTTACGAAAATAACGTGTGTGTTTCGTTTTTCGAAACCAAAAAATGTGTCAGGCTTGTCGAGTTTCCCGGAGTGTCGACTTATCGAAAATCGAGTTTTCTAGGTTCTAATGTTGATCATATGACTCTAAAATGCTTTAAAAAAACTTTCAAACTGAAAAATTTCTCACGGTAGGCCCACATAATATTAAGTCGGCGCCTCTGTATATATATATATATATATATATATATATATATATATATATATATATATAATATATATATATATATATATATATATTATATATATTTTTATATATATATATATATATATATATATAATATATATATATATATATATATATATATATATATATATATATATATATATGTATTATATAATCACTTTTTGATGTTGAACTGTTTCTAAGCTACCGTTAAGGGAGATATAGTTATTAACGTAACAAGGCCGATATGTAGCAAATAACGGATGAGGTTGGATATTGTAATCCGAGGCGCAGCCGAGGATTATAACTAACCGAACACGTTATTTGCGTATCGGCCGTGTGTCGTTAAAAATTTTTCGTAATCCCGTTGAAAGATTATATTTTGATTTCGAAGAAAGAAAAAAACCCGTACCTCGCAATTCTAAAGAAAAATCCCAACGTCGTGCACTATGTTGTCATGGAACAGTTTGACAGTTTTATAAACAACGTCAGTTTTTTGTGTTCTCAAGTTCGCTTTAACGACGACCATGGATGAAATTGACGAAATTGAGGAACAAAATCAAATTCCTTTAGAAATATTGGGAGAATCATGTGCAGTGCAGCGAGTGTTGATTAACTGCCGAAAATAACTCAAGAGCGATATCAAAAAGAATATGAAAATTTTGAAATGTGGCGTAAAACAAGAATGTAAAGGTGGTTAATGAAGATGTATTATTAGCCTATGCGAAATGAAAATCAGAGGTTTATTCTCCCAACTCGCTGTGGACCAAGATTTCAATGTTGTCATTGTAAGCAGAATGATGTTTTGAAATAAATATTTGAACAAGTGATTTCTTAACGGCCGCCGGCCGTTAACACTGACTTTTCAATTGTCATCTGAATACCGTTAAATCAAAATAACAGTATGGGATTACGAAAAGGTGATTAACGTTCGGGTTAATGAATTGTCACAAATAAAACTAATTCACATATATTTGTAAGCAATTCGGTATACAATATTTAAGGTGTACGTGGTTTAATTACAGAAGATAGACATGTGTCGTATCTCCGGAGTTCTATTCTTAACTAACTTATTTTCTATCTGTTCTGTTCTTTCTCATAAACTGCCCTGATGCCCCGCTTCCCCCTCAGTCTTTGCGTGGGAAGAAACGACAAGTGAACATATGCGAAATACCGTCCTTAGACCCTTACGCAATAAATCTAGTTAATCAAGACAGTTGACTGAAACAAATATATCCACACATATAACAAATTAAACAGACTTAAAGAGAACAATCAGATAAGGGTTCTCAGAACAACATCTGGAAATAAGTCTATATATATATATATATATATATATATATATATATATATATATATTATATATATATATATATATATATATATATATATACATATATATATATATATATATATATATATATATATATATATATATATATATATACTTTTACATGTTTAGTAGAGACGTTCAGCTGAGAATTTTGAGCTGGCTTCAGGCGATGTTGTAGAATTTGCACTGTTAGAAATAGTCGTTTGAAATATTTGTCTGGTATAAATTGGGTTAGGTCCCACGCCACAGGATATAAAGAATATATTATCGTGGGCTTCTGATGGAATTGATCTGCTTTTTATTGCAAACCCAGCCGTCAAAGAAATGACCTACTGAATAATAATCATTGAATTATTTCGCGTCCTTAATGCAGTCATAATCTTCCAATCATCATCAACCATGGGAATAAGGTGCTAGAAACTACTTTTTTGAATGATAGATATTCAAATTAAGTGCTTATTAAAATTCTTCTGGAATGGCGATGATATGTTCGACGATTTGAAATCTTCTGGACACGATACATCCGCGAGATTTATATAATAAACCAGATTCATCTTTCAATTGCATAACGAAGAATTTTCGATGAGTGGAATGTAGATGTGGGTATGTGAGGTCGATTTTTAAACGAAATCGTTCAGAATCTAGGGTAAATATTCGTGGAATTCAACAAGTATTCGTGAGATTCAATAAAGTGATTAATCACAATGAAATACGACTAGTAATTTCACTATTAAACTATAAAACAAATGACATTAAAAAATTAGAGACTGCAGTTTCGAACTCACTTTCATAGCAAAAAGTTCATAAAATAGAAAGTGCATCTTTATTGTCGAAATTATTATGTAAAAAACTGACCAAGTGCGAGTCGGACTCGCGCACGAAGGGCTCCGTACCATTGACTATGCCCCCCTCAAATATTTATTTTATTTTAATTTTGTTATTTATTATTGAGGTAAATATACAATTAAGTATTTTGAGCAAAAATAGGCAATAAATGGCGTTTTTTGTATGGGACCCCCCTTAAATATTTATTTTATTTTAATTTTATCATTTATCATTAAAGTAGGAATACAAAAGAGTATTTTGTGAATACTGTTGCCAGTAATGATATTGAGCAAAAAATGGCAAAAAATTCGCCTTTGTTGTATGGGAGCCCCCCTTGAATATTTATACAACATAAATACATAATTTATAAAAATTTCAACTGTCTAGCTATCGCGATTCTTGAGATACAGCCTGGTGACAGACAGACGGACAGTCTTAATTTTCAACTACAAATTTGAATTTAATTCCAGGCTGATTTTCAGTTGTATATTTTCTGAAAATAATAGACTTTTGAACTGTATGTAAAGTCAAAAAGCATGTACGGGAGTGGTTTCTAAATCCGTTTTATACCTCCTGGGACAAGGTTTATATGTATATATATTATATCAAAAAATGGATGGGTCATATGAACCACCAGGTGATGTATATAGGACTATATAAGAGCATAAAATAATAAGATTCAGCACTATGCCGTCACTTGAAAGCTGTCCAACTGAGTGCTGGTGAGAATTCAAAAGTGCAGGAAGGGGGAGTACATTTTGGTCATATATTTTTGTACGGCATTTTTACCATGGATAGATCCATGAAAAATAATGAGAAAGCGCGCCGTGCCGTAAAAAAATGGTGCGCCACAAAGTCGGTAAATTTTTTTGATTTTCTGACAATTTCCATGGTAAATTTGGTCATTTCATTCTGTACGGCATCAGTTTCATACTGTATCAATGCATCTTCTAATCCATTATTCGGCAACGCCGTACAAAAATCATGCGACAAGGGAAAAAAATCGAGGGTTGCAACCCCCTCTCTTTCCGTGGTCCGGGGGGTGATTTGAAAAAGTACGGCTTCGGTTCCAAAACATTATCTAGCACTCAAAAGTACTATAAAAAATAATGCCGTCAAAAAATTATTGTTCATTTGAATGTATATTAATAAATATCTTAATTTCATGGTATACTTGATTTATAAAGCTGTAAAATCATTTGACTCTGTACGGCAACTTTTTTTTTAACATGATATTGTAAAATTTAATTGTTACATAGTATAGCCGTTCAAAAGAAACTGTTCTAAAAAAAATTATAGAGAAATACAAAAACTGAAATTTTTTGAATTATTGCGAAAGTTTAAATATTCATAGATTAATAAAATATAGCAATTTTCAACATTTTTCCCTTGTTTTAAATAGTATTAAGATAAATAAATTAGGAAAAAATGATGCCGTACATTTTAATGCAGACCATATTTATTAGGCTGATGAAAATGACGATATATAATTATGTAAATTATATTTATTTAATATTTTTATTACTTTTTTATCAATATGAACTTTCAGATTTGTACGGCATTAACTTTTTATTAATTATTGTATTAAGTAGGTACAAATAAACTATCTAAATGCCGTATAAAAAAATATCGTCATGAATTTCACCTTACGTTTCGTTATATGGATTTTTCTTACATTTCGTTCTATGGATTTTTCCTAGAGTTTGTTTCCCCCTACAAACCTTTGGACCAACGAAAATGTACGGCATGTAAAAAAATATTATCTAAGCATAAAATACTTTCAAAACAAATTAATTTTTTGTTGTTTCAAATCACCCCCCGGACCACGGAAAAAGAGGGGGTTGCAACCCTCGATTTTTTCCCCTTGTCGCATGATTTTTGTACGGCGTTGCCGAATAATGGATTAGAAGCTGTATTGATACAGTATGAAACTGATGCCGTACAGAATGAAATGACCAAATTTACCATGGAAATTGTCAGAAAATCAAAAAAATTTACCGACTTTGTGGCGCACCATTTTTTTACGGCACGGCGCGCTTTCTCATTACTTTTGATGGATCTATCCATGATAAAAATGCCGTACAAAAATATACGACCAAAATGTACTCCCTCTTCCTGCTCTTTTGAATTCTCACCAGCACTCAGTTGGACAGCTTTCAAGTGACGGCATAGTGCTGAATCTTATTATTTTATGCTCTTATATAGTCCTATATACATCACCTGGTAGTTCATATGACCCATCCATTTTTTGATATGGACCTGTAGTCTATATATATATATATATATATATATATATATATATATATATATATATATATATATATATATATATATATATATATATATATATATATATATATATATATATATATATATATATATATATATATATATACTATATATACTATATACTAAAAATAAAATAAAATAAATATTTAAGGGGGGCATAGTCAAAGGTACGGAACCCTTCGTGCGCGAGTTTTATTTATTATCCATATATCCATAGCATACATTGAACCATAGCCATACTATTTTGTTTTAGCTACTTTGATAAGAAAGTGTCTATACAGCTTACTAATAAAAATATTTGAAAGTTTTGCACCCTTAGCCCAACAGGATGTGTCAACTGAAAATGTCAGTTATGTGAATTTATAAATATCCACAACAGATCAGATTCTCAGTGATTCTCAGTGACCAAGTTAAATCTGCAACTTTTAATACAGCTAAGAGTATTTAAAATAGTAAGAAACATAAATCCAATTTGTGGAAACATTAAATAATATTTCACTCCGGTGGGGTTTGAAAAAGACGAGGTAATTATTATTTTGTTGTCAATAGCTTGGTGCTCAATAAAGCTGTTATAATTATTATTATCATATTATTAATAAAATATCAACAATACACATATACGTTACAGATAATGCGTCTCAGTTGTATCTTACACAGTTTTAGACCTATTTTTTAATCGCCATGTGCCTGGAATAAAACGTGATAGATTTTCGAACTTGCTGAGTTTATCATACAATATAATTTTTAGGAAAATAACACTTTGTTTACTTTGGAATAGAATAAAGAGAATCTGGAATACACAATTAATGTAGACCACGCTTTGCAACATTTAGTAATTATTTCTGAATTTAATGTTCCATCCTACTACCATGATGAATCAAGAATATATTTCTTCTGAAAATTGGACTGGTTTTTATAATATTTTCAGTGGAAGATTGTATTCTATTATACCTACTGGATTTCGGATTTGATTTTTAGCAGGTTTTTACTTTGAAAACCTACTTTTTAAAATGGGTGGGATTAGCAAAGTTGGACCTAGGACCAAGATAGTTTTTCGTTTCATGACTGTTTATGATGCTTGGCACCAAAAACTCAATTTCATATATCTATATATATATATATATATATATATATATATATATATATATATATATATATATATATATATATATATATATATATATATATATATATATATATATGATATCCTGGATGGGATTGGTTTTGGTTCGAATTGGTTGCGGGGTTGATACTCCTGGGGGGGAAATAAATCTTGTTTACACGATAAACGGCGCAATTTTGTAGTAATAGGGTTGAGAGTTTGCATCTAGGTAATTTTGTATGATTACTTGAATAGGATTGGTTTTGGTTCGAAACTGTTGGGGGGCTGACCCCCCAGGGAAAGAAATAAATCTTGTTTACACGATGAAGTGCGCAATTTTGGAGCAATAGGGGTGGAAAGTTTGTAAATAGGTAGTTTCGTATGATATCTTGGATGGGATTGGTTTCATTTTGAATTGATTCGGGGGTTGACCCACTGGGGGAAGAAATAAAAAATATTGTTTACAAGATAAAGGGCGCAATTTTGAAGCAATAGGGTTGAAAGTTTGTAAATAGGTAGTTTCGTATAATATCTTGAAGGGGTTTTGGTTCGAATTGGTTGGGGGGTTGATCCCCTTGAAAGG